>RJWH01005862.1:0-66648 GCA_004363575.1 Solenodon paradoxus
AACATGCTAGTCAATATTCTACATGCTAAGCATATCAATATAAAGGTATAAACAGTGTACACTAGACCCCAGGATAATACAAAAAATATCTCATGAAAATCTTTATTTTTTTTTAAAGGAAAGGTACAGGCAAGAATGAAGGCGAGTAGGCAAACAAGCAGGAAAAGAGAGGAGGAAAAAGCACTTTTATTCTATCTTTTTATTTAAGTGTTCATCCTGGCTGTTCCCAAGCTCTGGGACACAAACCCAGTTCCTTGAGATACATATGGACTGCACTTGGCTGCTGAAGGCAGCTGACCTAACAACAATCTTTATTTTAATAATAACAGATCACTGAGAAATAACTATAAGCTCAAAGAAATGTTTGTCATAGCCTTCTTTATAGTCTACTACAGTCATTCTTCAGTTTATTATTTGTTATATGCTATAATTGATTGCATACAACATATAATGTGTACAACTGTACAGACTATAATATATTAAAAAATAATCATAGATAGAATGAGCTCTTCTTCGGAAAGGAAAAAAATTTACTATTGATATATAGTGCTTGATACATAGCAGATATTAGGTAAACATCTGATTAATAAGTTTGTAAACAGTTATGATACTTTAGGAGATGAAGAAGTGTGACTGAGATTCCCTGATTATTATAAAACAGATGTGTTCCAAAAGAACTATTTCTGTAGTATATATATATTTATATATACATATTTTGAAAACCAGTTATGGCATCAACGATGAGTTCTAGAAGTAAAAAGAAGAGTTCTGTTGTCCTTTATCAGCACCCTTTTCCATCTGGACACTGGCAGTGGCAGCAGTGGTGTGAAATGAAGACTAAGATGCAATTTCAATATCCTAAAATCAATATAGCATTGTGAATAATACAAATAACAAATATTACTATAAAAGGAAGAAATTTAACAGACTACACAAAAAGACTGTGCTGGGATAACAGGCCCACTACCTCCAGCCTAGCATAGTCCACATACAACCCAAGGACCCAGGTTATAATCCCAGGGCCAGAGTGGGGTTGACAATCAAGATGAACAATTAAATAAAATGAAATAAAAGGAAAAAAAAACAAGAATAAAATCTATTGTTTTACTAGTTTGTAGGGAAAAACACATTGTAGGGAAAAACATACTAACTACAGATTTCTTTAGACCTAATTCCAACTGGAATTTCTATCCTATTGGCCTGCCTTCTAACCTTGGGCCTGTCATCCTCTACAATTGAGCCAATTCTTAAAAGAGAAAAAAAAATCAATCTCTTTCTCTATGTGTGTGTGTGGGAGGGGGGAGTGGTTGGGGGAAGAAGGGTGAGGGAGGGAGGAAGGGAAAAGAAGGCGAAGGCATGTGTGACTGTGTTTGGATTTAGATTCCATCCTTATTTCTGCACTTTTGAATAGTAGAAACTATAGTATGTGGGAAGAGAGAGAGCCCTCAAATTCCTCATGTACTCCAGTAATCTCTTCAAATTTGGTATATTCATAAAGCAATTTAGCAATTGCCTTGAAAGTGTAAAATAGCTACATGAAACAAAATCAAGGAGTATATAATAGGAGAAACCAAGGCAATATAGTACAAGACTTGCTCAGTAATATAAACAAAATGTGTTTTAAGTTGACAAGTCTATCATAAAACTATAGTGCTAAATGAATGATCCATAATAACACAGGAATATCATAGTATGAAATACTGACATCATGATAACATCTAGTTTGCTGTAAGTAGTATATATTCAAATGGATATGCTATGAAATATATCAAGTTGGTACATACTTGTGACAAAAAATTTTTTCGTGAAAGTACAGCTATCAAAGGCAGCAATTTTCTCCTGCAGGACTACAACGAGGATCCTAAAATTCAGAATTTAAAAAAAGAAAAAGTGAAAATGAAATTCTATAAAATTACTCATAAATTATAGAAGAAAACAAATATTAATCAATGCAATTTTTAAAATCAAAATATTTCTGATAATATTTAGACTAGAAACAGGTGCCTCTTAAAATGTGAAACAATACACAAAATTATTAATGTAATTAACTCAGACATGATTAGAGGGTGGAAAGTCGTAAGACAGTAGACTAGACCTCGAAATAAAATTTTATTTTGACTCACTATTAATCAGTATAAATATATGTTTATTAAGAAGTTAAAAAATCAATTAACTGCTGGCTATTTACTAAAAGTGTGTTTCCAATACTGGCTCAAAGTCATGGGATTAAACATAAAATATCACTTAAAATGATTGCTGAATTTCACAACAGAAGATCAAAAGAAAGTAAAGAAAACTCAATTACTATTAAAACTACTACTGAGAGTAAAAGTCATTTCAAATTGACTCAATATATTAAAATGTAATCCAAATCTCTATGAACCATATTTCTTCCAGAGTCCAAGATTCATGAACTATTAGGAAAATTATTTAGTTGTAAATCTTTGCTCATAACTGAAATTCCCAAAAATCCACCCATTATGAAATTTATTATATAAATTACATTTTAGAGTACCTGTTGCTTGCAGGACAAAATTAAAATAGCCAAATGTAATTTTTGAAGACAAGTAAAATATTATAGTTGTTTTTAAATAATTAACAAAGCCATAATTTAAAAATCTGGGGGAGGTAAATTTAAAAAAACAAAAATTGTATTTAATACGCATGCTTTATTGTTCTTGCTCATTTTCTGATGCAGGACAAATTCCTTAACAGAGCTGACAATATATAATAAATTATACTATTATGGCACTTAATATAAGAAATCAACCAATTATCAGGTTCAAGTTCAATGGCCTAAAAGAATCCATAGTAAGCTGACAAACTCAAATGACAAAATTGCAAAAAAGACAAACCATAAATGAAAAGTTACCACATCATCTAGCAGCTCCTCCTCAAACACAGTTAACATATAAAATGATATCCATGAGGAAGGTAAAATTTACTCTGAATATTGTTAAGTTCAAAAGACTATTCATACCATCTAGCTGCTTTGCAAGAACAAATGAAAAATTAGCCAAGGAAAGCCCTGGTGAAGTCAGATTTGATATTTTATAGACCAAAAATCTAAGCAATCTTAGCAGTATCCTGAAATCCATGTAATAGTTTGTCTTCAATCTTCCATCACATTTCAAATGCATATAATTTCTAAATGAAAAATATCACATTTTAAAAATTATATAATGTTTTCAAATTGATAAATACTTTTGCTGGAACATACATTTGTATAGTTTGTTTTTTTTTTATAGATGCAGGTAGAAATGTAGACTAGGAGAGACATGCAGGCAGGAATAAAAAAGGAGGAAGAAACATTTTATTTATTTTATTTAGTTGTTCATACTGGTTGTCTGCCCCTGACACAAACCCAACACTCTCACCCCAGATCTCAAACCCAAGTCCTAAGGATGTACACTGACTATATATTCAGTGGCCTTATCCACTAAGCTACCAGGGCAAACCTATATAGTTTTTCTTTAATAAAAATACAAGTAGAATAAAAATGCTACATCAACCAAATATTCAGAGAATTTCCTTTTTGCTTTTTACTGATGACATTTCATATTCATAAGTCACAAATTTCATAATAATTAACTAGTTATGATGAGCACA
Source organism: Solenodon paradoxus (assembly GCA_004363575.1). NCBI lineage: Eukaryota > Metazoa > Chordata > Mammalia > Eulipotyphla > Solenodontidae > Solenodon > Solenodon paradoxus. Next base: position 3,610 of record RJWH01005862.1, read on the forward strand.
TGAAGGACTATGAAAACTTTAGGTATTAATTTTCAAAGTAATTATAACTATTAAAATGCTAAATAAGTTAGCTATTACATGGCCAAAAATAAAAGATACAAACAAAAATATTTGATATGTGAAAAGTCAATTCTAACTGCAATTTCAAGAAACACAGCACTTGGAATAAGTACAGAGTTGAGAAAAAACAACTCTTTCAGAGAAGTGTTCATGACAGTTTTTTTAAACATAAGAAACATACAGAAAGTTTAACTTTCTGTATGACTGACTTTTGGTTTTCAAGTATATTTATGTATTGGTAATACATGTAGACTGTGATCAAATTCTAATTTGCACTTATCTCCTTTGTCAAATTTTTCTCTTTGGTTAACTATGTAATCTCCTTTGTGAGAGCACAAGTACACTTTCAGAGGCTCTATCATTACAGTTTTCCAGGATAAATGTATTATCTCCTGGAGTCACTCATTCAATAATGATGATTTAGAGTAATGTAATGTGTTATTGGATAATTACAGCATCTCAATAATAATTTAAGTGCTTCTCTCATATGCTATGAATTTTAGTTTGATATTAATTTAATTTCAAATATTCATAATAATTAGATTTTCAACATAAACTATACATTACAACTGAATAGCTTTTCTTTCGCCTGTTTCATGTTTTGTGCTTATAGTCAAAAAATTTTATCATTAGTATCGAAACCCCTATGTTCTTTAGTATATGTTTGTCAGATATTTGCTTACCCTATTACATTCAACTTTTGAACCAAGTAAAAATTTTTGAAATACCTTTTAATCTAAACAGTGAGTCTTTTATTATAAAATTGATTTATACTGACACTGAATAAATATTTCATTGTCAATTCCCTATTTTTGCATTTCGATGAGATCAAGACATTTACTATCATAAGGCTTCATTTTCACAAATGTAAAATGATACTGTGAATAACAGAAGATTACGATCCTTTGTCCTCTAAAGGTCTGTGGTTACATAAATTGTTTATTATCATTAGGTCATGCAGAAGTTCAACCCAAATCTTTTTTTTAGTGATAAAAATAAATAATTTTCTAGTGATTTACCAAAAAAAAAAAAGATTTTTTAAAAAGAAAACAGGTGGACCCTGCCTAAGGCATTAAATCTGCTGCTGTGGCATAACCCACATAAAGTCCAAGGACCTAGGTTCACAATCAACCAAAATGAACAACTAAAGGCTTCTTATTCTTCTCTCTTCTTTCCTTTCTGCTTTCAAAAACTGCTTCCTTCCTCTTAAAAAGAAAAAAAATTAAGGAAAATCAATCAGGTTCCTATTTTAGCTCTACTGTGAAGTATAAAGAAACAAGAATATGTAAAAATTTTAGATAGCTCAAATATATGCTTCTTTGATAAGAACATTACATTTCATATCATAAATCATGAACCATATAGAAGCACATACATTACATAGATGTATCTATATATATAAAGTCATGATACACATATAAAAAGTTTACTCAAAGCAATAGTTATCTTTTATGTGTTTGCTTGATACTTTCTATTCATTTCATTCTCAAAATTATGATTATGACTGACTAACCTTAATTAACAAGTCACTAATGGGTCAAAGACTGGAAATTTGAAAACATTTGCTAATAAATTTTAGGAGCTACTCCATTTGCAAACTTCAGTAAGTACTTTTGTCACTTTATTTATTCTTTTTTTGTAATAAATTAAAGATCGACAATGACATCAATATAGTTTGACATGCCCAGGAAGTATGCTATCTTGTACAAGAAAGACGAGAGCATGCTTACCGCTTGTTGCAATGCAAATCATAGATCGGTGTTTTAAACTGAATGGACTTGACCATCTCCCCAGTACGAAGTGAATAGAGATCCACACAACAGTATGGTGGACTTGTACTTTTAAAAAAAAAGAGGGAGAGAGAAAGAAGAGTGATTATTTTGAAAGGTAAGAAGGCCAGTAAACTATTTTCTTATAAACATAATCTTAGAACACATAATTCTGTAAGTTATTAATGTAATATTAGCAAACTGAGTAATAAATAAAAGATCATGACTAATATATATATATATATATATATATATATATATATAATATAACCTAACATTTCAGGAATGCAAAATGGGAGAGAGGAATATTCACTAAATTAATACCATAAATAAAATACTAAAAATAAAAACATGATTATCTCAAATCTGTATAAGAAATAGTTCAACCTAATAAACCCAATAAAGGACAACAACTTTTTTAACACAAAAATTTTTAACAAAAACTAGCAATCTCATATAATTGTAAAATACTGAAATCTTTTACCCTAATATCAGGAACCAGATAAAAATACTCATAACACTTATATTCAACATAGTAGGAAAAGTCTTGTGCTTAAGGAAAGAAAAGAAATAACTATAAGAAAGAAATCAGCTGTCATTATCTGAGAACTTGATTGTCTAATTATAAATCCAATAATACAAACTATTAGAATATTAGGATTAACTAATGTCACTAGATCAGAGTTAATAAACAAATAGTACCTGTATGTTTGTAAATTACATACAATTAAATCTAAGGAAAGAATGCAATAGAATTACACCAAAAAAGAACAAAATATAACCAAAAAAGATGGAGTATACTTCCATTTGAAAGTACATACTATAGGCTGACAGGCTCTAAACTGATACACTCAACCTTAAATTCTACTTGGAATGAAACTAATGCAAAATTGTACTTAAATATGCATTATACATGAGACTTATGTGCAAATTAATAGTAATTAAGACACTATTCTTGACACTCAGATAAAGAGATCAATGTCTCACCTTAAACTAAAAAATAAGGAAATTAAATCCAATAAACCAAATGGGTAAATTAATAAAATATAATAAACCAATGAAATAAAGCCTGAGCAAGCAAAAGAAAAAAAAAAAAATCAATGAAACGAAAACCCTTTTTTCTTAAAATCAATATAAGCCAGTCTAAAAACAGTTGAAAACAAGTGTCTATAAGAGAAACTGAAATCATAATGTAATACTCCTCATCCAAAAATCTACAAAAAGTGTAGATATCCTACACTAAATCTTTCAATAGTTAGACATCACTTCTCAAATTATTTTACAATGATCCAAAAACTAAACAAATACTTCACAATAGAAATACAGATATACTGTCTCATGAACATATGTCAAAAATTGCTCAACAAAATATTTAGTCAAAACCAGCAATAGAAAAATAGATGATGTTTATTGCAAGAAAGCAAGGATGCTGAACAGAACTTTTGGAACCCGATAAAAGACATCTACAAAAAACTTACAGACATACGCATAAACACTCTTCCCCCAAGATATGAGGAACAAGGCAAAGCTGTCTGCTCCTAAGACTCCTAATCAACAGTGACAAGCTGACTGTCAAATCTTAATGAAAATTTACAAAACATATTTGGGGGACATTTAAAAGACTGTGATTAAATTACAATAATAGAAGACTATAAAATATCACACTAGTGATGGCTATTCTCAAAAAGATAAGAAATAACAAATGTTGGCAAAGACACGGAGAAAAGGAACCTTTGTGCACTTTGGGTGAGAATGCAAACTGGTATTATCACTACAGAAAATAGTAACGAGGTTCCTCAAAAACCTTAAAAATAAAACTATCATATGATCCAGCAATTCTAGTGCTGGATGTTTATTCAAAGCAAACAGACACATTGAAGCACTGTTTATAACAGACAAAATATGGACGTATCCATTGACAGATAATGGAAAAAGTACACATATATGTACATACACAATGTAGTATTATTCAGTACTAAAAAAGGAAACCCTGCTATCTGTGACAATGTGGATGGACAATGAGGCCATTATGATGAGTAAAATGTCATACTGAAAAGACAAATATAGCATGATAACACCTATGTGGAATCTAAAATTTCAATACTGAACTCATATATAGAACAGATCAGTAATTGCCCAGAGGGAGAGTGTGGAAGGTGGGTAAAATGGGGGACAGTCGCCAAAAGCATGAACATCTTATTACATAAAGACCCAGATATATAAGTCCTGGAGATGTAATATAGAAGAGCATGGGTGAGAACAGGTAACAATAACTGTATTGTACATTAAAATGTGCTCTCAACTTATCACAAGAGAAAAAATGCAACTATGTGTAATGAAGCCTATTAACTAGACTTCCTGTGGTCATCATTTTATAATCTACATATATAGATACAGAACAGAAAGTCCATAAGTACACACGCAAATTGCCAACTGATTTTAAACAAGGATATATGTAATTAAATGAAGAAAGGTTTGTCTTTGGAACTAAAGTTATTAAAGAACTACATATCTGAATGGAAAAAATTAAACTGATCCTAATTTAGATACAAAAATTAACTCAAAATAGAACACAGAGTTACAAAGATTCAAAACTATACAGATTCTAGAACAAAATATGGTAGAACAAATCTAATTCCTAACCAAAAAAAGGAAAGAATGAATACAGATATAATTGAGAACATAAGAATTCATCAAAATAAAAACCTTTACTTTTTAGTAGAAAATGAAAAGCAAGCCCCATGTTGAGAAAATATTTACAAAAGATGTATCTGACAAAGAATATAGAGAGAAGCTTTATCACTCAATAACAATACTAGATGTATCACATGTATAACACATAATATACTAAAAGACACTTCAAAAAGTAAGATAGAGAAGCGGTAATCAAGAACTTTGAGATGTTCAGGTGTGCCCTAATGGCTAAGGCATTAAGCGCGGACCACATAAAGACCAAGGACCACAGTTAGCGACCAAGAACATATGGTGGGGTGGAGTGGGAACAACCAATATAAAAAACAAATAGAAATAAACAAAATGCTTCTTTCTCCTCCTCTTCTTTCCTGCCTGCCTACCACCTGCCTGCCTTCATTCCCATTTTTAAATCATTAAGGAATACTAACAAACTCATGGAGTCACTAAAAAAAAATTTTAATTGGTAATACAAGAATACAAAGTAATTGAACTCTCATAAATTGCTGTTAGTAATATAAAATGACATAGTTATTTGAAAAAAATAGGTTAGCGGCTTTTTATAAATTAACCTGACCTTTACCTGATGTCACAACTAGGTAATTTGTAATTCGAAATAGCAAACGTCTAAATGTTTATCAGTAGGTGAATGGCTAAATATATTGGGATATACCAACGCAATGGAATACAACTATCTGAAAGAACAAACAATCCATACCACGATGCAGATGAATCTCAAAACTATTATGCAATTGGAAGCAGGAAAAAATGGCCAGACACAGAAGTCCACGTGGATAAGTCCCATTAAATAAAGTTAGAAAACTATAATAGAAAGCAGATTAATGTAACCGAGGGGTCTGAGAAGAACTAAGTGATAGAGAGGAACGTGGCATGAGAAACTATCCGAGGAGATGGAAATACTGCTGTATCTTGATTACAGGGGGGCACTTATGCAACTGCATACAAAAAGCATAACTGTAGCCTAGTAAAACCTGAACTTCAATCTCTAGAAAACACTCAACAGAAATTCCATTCTGAATGTTCCTGACTAATTAATCTAGTCCTCTGCTGAGAAGCAATGAGTTAATAATGAACGAAATCTAACATTTTGGCAGACCAACTGCAAAGGAAAAAACAGCTTGTCACCTTCAATTAACAGCTCATTATAACAAAAGTACACTAGAAACTTGAATTCTGATCATTTCACTGGCATCCTTACAAGGTCACAACTGAAATTCCGCCTGCAGACAGCCTTCAATAGAAGTAGACAAACAAAACAAGTGCTAGGAAAGCTCAATTTAGAGTTAACTGAACAAGACTTAATGGATCTAAAACTATTTATATATGGGAGGGGGAAGACTTATTAAATGCCTAATAGAAAAAAATTCTTTAAAATAAGAATCACACATCCATAAAGGAGTCACCCTTCCTGACAATAACACAGTTATGTGCATGCCTGACATATCCTTTTGTTCTCTATTTTCCCTCTTTTTAAAAGCATTGACAATCACCCTGGGACATACGGGAGACAACCTTAATTTTTCTCATGGCTAGGCTGATGAGAAAGCTGTGACATTAGCAGTATGCATGCACATAACACAAAGAACATATGCTATGCTAAAATACGTATACAGATATTAAATAAGCTTTTACTTTGTACTCTAGAATACACCAAACAGTGCCACAGAATGCTATGAGTCTTCATTAGATTTCTCAAGCTCAATTCGTTCATTTTTTAATAAAGATTTGTGTCTAACATTTAAACAAAGTTATGACTTCATTTTAAGATAAATCTAATAGTTTATGGAAGAAAAGTTAAACAAATATACTGAGAGTCACATTTAGATGCAACTGAACCTGTTATAGGCAAACACATTAACAAACAGCTGGTTAAAAAACTCTTCATGGTGCCCAGGCACCTTTGTTTTTCCAATACAAAGATATCCAAACACATAAAGTTACATTGTACTTTTCATGACATATAAAATAGAATTAAATGCAAATTCTTCTTAGCTGACCTTTTCTTTACCTAAATAACTTGTTTTACAGTGTGTTGGACATGAGCTGAAAAATGTTATATTGAAACAATCTGTTACCTACTGGACATGTGATTTACACCCATAAATGAAGTTATTATTAAGTTTTTATTAGAGAGAAATGTCCTCCCACAGCCAAGGATATGGAATTTACAGTTAATTCATTTCAGTAAAGGCTGACTACAACTATTTAAACAGCGTACTTTTTAAAGCCTCCATTATTGAAAATGAAATGTTAAATTAAGCAATTAGGAACCATAAAATAGTCGAATTGAATTTTCTATAAAGAATAGCGAAAATATCACAAATATAGAAGACACACACCAACCAAAAAAAGCACTAAATTATATTTCCTGTGTTCAGTATCTTACTTCCTTCATAAACATTTTTATCAAAAATAAAATTTCTTTAATACTGTCGTTTTTAAAGGTAGTTTTAGGTTCATAGCAAAATTAAGCAAAAGGTACAGAGAATTCCCACATGCCCTTGCCCCCATTTATGTAGTCTGCATCATTGGCAACATCTGCCCCCAGAGAAGAGTGTTTGCTACAATCAATGAACATTGATTGACATGTCACAATCATCCCAAATCCATAGTCTGCATTACAGGTTACTCTTGGCCTTCTACATTCTTTGGGTTTGGATAAATTTCTAAAAACATGTGTCTAACATTTTAATCTCATACAGAGTAGTCTCACTAGCCTAAAAATCCTGTGTGCTCTACCTATTCATCCATCCTTCACCCCTAATCACTGGCAATCTGGGTTGCTGATTGGTTTGTTTTTTTTCCCTATCACCATTGCCTTTTCCAGAATGTCATACAGTTGGTAGCATACAGTATGCAGCCTTTTCAAACTAGTTCTTTCACTCAGTATTACACATTTAAGAGTCCCCCATGTCTTTTCATGATTAGATAGCGCATTTATTTTGGTGCTAAAAAATATTCCATTTTCTGGATGCACCAGAGTTTATCCATTCATCTACCGAAGGATATCTTGGTTGCTTCCATGTTCTACCTAGCAATTATGAATAAAGATGCTATAAAAACTCATGTGTAGTTATTTTGTTAAGATATGTATTGGGCAAATACTGAACAGGGAAGTTGCAGATTGTACCATAACAGAATGTTTTGTTTTATACAAAACTGTAGGTAAAAGAACTGAAGAGAGTTTCAACTTATGAAAATATGTATTACTGCAGAAATTTTGCCTTAAGAATTTAGCATCCTAACTTATTTCTTACTACCAGTACCAACAATCACCACCCTTGAAATGAATTGTGTGTGTAGGTGTGAGTGTACATACACTAAAAGATACAATGGGGAATATAACAAGCATGCTCAAAGATGAATGAACATCGACAAAGAACAGAGAGAAAACTAGGGTTGCACCTCTGGCTGAATCTGTGATTGCATAAACTGAACGTGAAGACTAAGACAAAACATGTAGATGATATCTTCACATTTAAGGACTGTCCCAACTCAGTGCCAATTAACACAATTAGAGAGTTTTTTTGTTGTTTTTGTTTTTAAAGAGGAAGGAAAGCAGGCAGGGATGAAGGCAGGCAGGCAGGCAGTAGACTGGAAGAGAGAGGAGAAGAAAATATTTTATTTAATTGTTCATTTTATATGCTGCTCCAGGTCCTAGGCCATGAAGCCAGTGAACTGCTCCCCAAGCACGGGCTTACCACCTGAGCCCAACAGGTTGTTCTGAAAAAATTAGAGTATTTATTTTTTCTTCTTGGTTCCTAATGTTTATGAAATATGATACTGGCTGATTTGTGAAAATACAATGATTTCAGTAATCACATAAGCCAACAAGTGCAGTCATCATGCAAGAGTTTGGAAAAGTCACTAAAGAATAGGTAGCTGCAGGATGAAATAAGAAACAACAATCCACCTTGGAGAAGAGAGACCAAAATGTTCAGAGTTGCCACATTACAATATTTAAAATGTCCAGTGTTCAGCAAAAACTGTAAGATACACAAAGCAATAAAACAGTATGGCCCATTCATAGAACAAAAATAAATTGAGAGAAACTAACACTGAAGAAATCTAGACAATGGACTTAGTAAACAAAGTCCAATGCACTCTTAAATATGCTCAAGGAGATATAGACAAAGAATTAAAGAAAAAAAATATTAGCAAATTGAGAATATCAATAAAGATCTACAGAAGGAACCACATAATACTGGAACTAAAAAGTACATTAACTAAAATAAAAAATGCACTAAAGGTTTCAAAAGCATATCTGAATAGTGGAACAAGCAGAAGAAAGATTATGCAGACAGAGCTGACCATATTTTCTTGAGATAAAAACACGACATTCAGATGGGAATAATAGACAGGATTAAGTGCTGGCAAGTAAGGGGAGGGGAGGAGGAAGAACAACCCAAGCAAGTGCAGAGCAGCCAGGTCGGCAACAAGTAAATACTATGCAATGCCAATTGGTAATCACACAGTAATGGCACGGGGTCCAGCAGGATTCATACCAACAGCAAGAGCAGGTGCAAAGAATCTTGGCAACGTAGGCAAAATCCAAATTTGGTGCCCCTATGAGGCCCACTTTTAATTATCCTGCCTAAAACACATGCTGCTTTAACTATCCCAGTGCCAGAAATGCCCAATAACCATCCCAGTACCAGTGATAACACAGTATAAGTAATAATCTCCATAGTACTTCCTTTGGTTCAACCACACTGTGGTGGTCTGCTCCCTTGGAAGAAACAGGCACGTGAGGTTGGGGGGACTCCTCTTCCCATGAAGCTCTTGTTTCCTCATAGCGGGTGGGAATAACAGTAGCAGCTGTGGTCTGCTGCGGTCAGTGCTGGCAAGAGCCATAGCAAAAGGGGTAGCTGCTTTTGGGCCCCCTCAACAAACTGGGCCTGGGGCAACTCAAGATGGCCCTGGTTTATTCGAAATTAGACAAAATTGACATTAATACTAAAACAGGATGGTTAGGGACTATGAAAAAATGATATCTTCTCACTTAAAATGGTAGTACGATCAGTCTATGCTAACTTGAAAATAACAAATGAAATTATACATCAGAGGAGCAGAATGAAAAAAAAGAAAAATGAACATAGCTTAAAAAAATTACTAAATCGACTAAACTTAAACAATATGCAGAAAACTTCACCTAACAGAACACACATTCTCCAGCAGTACATGTGAAACATTCTATAGGATACACCATATGATAGCCACAAAAACTCACATTAAAAAATGAAAATAATCCCTCTAATCAAAATGGAATAAAATTATGAATCAAAAATGGAAGGAAAACTGAAATCTGGCAAACTAAGGCCATCCCTTAGTTAGACAAGAAGAGATACCTGATGTAAATACAATCAATTTACCGGTTACCATAAAGTATAAAACTGCACTCAGATAGGACATACCAAGCCATCTTAAAAATAAAAAACAAAATAAAAACAATTATCTTTAAAAACATATTAATATTTAGATTCAGTGCAATCCCAGATGAAGACCAGAAGAATCTTCTCATGGATATATAGACGCTTTAGTCCTCTGCCACTGTTTTTCACAATACCATCAGGTTGCCTTCCACCTATTATACTCAAGGATTAAAGTTCAGTAACAGAACTAAAGTTATGATTTTCTTGTTTACTACTTTAACCTACCAAATAATATCCTTAAGGTAGCACACAGACAATTTTGATAAACTAATGGATTTTTACATATTTTCAACTTTACTAATATAAATTTGAGAGGACTTTCATAAGTTCTGCTGTAACACACTAACATTGCTGGCATCCTGTACCTTACTTTTACTAAAGCAACAGAAATCGTTTGCAAAACAGTAAAACTGAACTAATGAGCATCAAACATTAATCAAAAGATACTTTAACTTCCCTAAGTTATCCAGTAGTTTGTTCTTAATGAATAGAGGTCATTTAAAAGGTCTAGCCAAATATACATAATCATAGCTTTGGTGGAGAGTCAGCACTTTCAATCCATGACCTCTGAATCCTTTTATATACAAATAATACCACACATGTTGTAAACATGGAAAAGCATTGGGATAGTCATTTCAGATGCAACAATCACTACAAAAGGAAAAATTAGAGCAAGGGCTAGGCAAATAAACCACAAAAATGAGTAAAAACTGATCAAAAATAGTAATTAATTAAGATTTACAGGTATGTTAAGTATTCCTGTGAAGTACACCTTTCCAAGGAAGAATCAATGATGGCTTTTCTGTGTCAAAAACTGGATTATCAGCATCTAGAGAATCTATATATCTAGGCCTTTGGTGGAGAATTAATATGATATTGAAAACTTATAGCTTCTATAAGTATATATCTATATATGTATATATTTATAAATACATGCAAAATTCATGAAAGATTGATAACAGTAACCTTTCACTTTAACTTTCAATTCAGACACTACCTAAAAGTAGTGTATTCTGACAAATAGAAAACTATCTTTTAAACTTGATGGAAAATAGTAATTACAAATAATACTATATTAAACTACTAAACTGAAAGTTATACATCTCTATAAAAGTTTTCAGTCTCAAAATCTACTTTAAAATTTATAACTATTTTTCCTTATATTCATGTATTTTATTAAAATCAGAACCATATCTTATATGGACACTATTTTCAAAAGTTTTTTGTAATGCAATACAATGAGCATCATGTTAAAGCAATGTGAAATATGGCTTTTATGATTTAAAAATTCTAAACATTAATAACATTTTCCTTTACAAACACTTTTATTATTTTTATTCATGATATTTAACAGATTGAGCCAAAATTAGGAAAAGCGGAACAAAGTATTTGAGAAAGTGACATTTTCCAAGAATGTGCATGTATAAGTGAAACACAAAATAGCAAAGACATTTTAAATCTACCACAAATTGCAAGAAGCATGGAAACACTTATTTTTAAATGAGAAAAAGCTGCATAACCTTCAACATGTGTTACTGAATCCAATCCTTTAAATATAAGAGGAAAATTTTTGATAGTATTACATTATTTGTATTCTTATTCAGCTCCTAAAGAACAAAAGCCAGTTGGTCACATTTTTTATTAAGTAATTAAAAAGAAAATGGAAACTTAACCATATTAAAAGCTACATTTGTGATTAGACTCGTTAATAAAAACATTTTTCTTCTACAAAGTTCTGAATAAGCACTGGGTGACTAAATCTCCAATGTCCCACAAGTGAAGAGGCTGGGAGAAGCTGGTATCAGCGATGCTGTCACGTGAAGAGGTAAGCAGGCAGGGAGGAGTAACATAACCACATAGAAATAGGTGGCAATGTTAGAACTGGTGTGAGGACAGATGTGCCTTAGAAAGGAACCTCACTTCATATACTCCCTAAGAGGTAGTCAAAAAGTATAGTACATTATATATTTCTTAAAGTCTTCATTCCTTGCAAAGAAATAAAGATGCATTAGAAATATTAAACCAGCAACCATCAAAGAAATTCAAAAGAATTAGCTGTGTTTTTAAATGAGAGAAAATAAAGTTTTAATACCAGGGAATATTTAATACACCACAATGAAGAATAAAGGCAATGAAAATTCAAAGTATGACAGAGATGTTACATGAAACACAAAAAGTATGTGGTTGAATTTATATATACATATATGAGTACAAACTTACGTATACTTTATATATTTATGATAGTAGCTCTCACTATGCATACATAATCTTTGTACACTGAAAACCATTTGCAAAACAGCACTTTAAATTTTATTTAGGAAAAATTTTCAAAATTTTATATATATTAGAGATCAGCAAACTATGTCTCAAATACAAGCCTTAACTGCTAGTTTTATTGGAAAAGAGCGACACCCATTTATTTCATGATTTTCAATGGCTGACATGAGCAGTGAGAAAGACAATACGGTCCAATGAGCTTAAAACATTTCTTAACTGGCTGAAATTAACTTTACTGAGCATTGATGTGGTAGTGATGATGATGGTGGTGATGGTGGTAACTGCTGATGCTATTGTTATTTCTAGTGTATCTGGGGGTGATTTCACTGTACCTTTTTTCAAGGATCTTAAAATACCCCAGTTGTGAGAGAATATGACATGAGCATGAGTTCCTGAAAACAGGAACTGTAATGTCTTTGGATTAGTCATTCTGACACTTGACATTTGCTCCACTGTATTACTTTGCTCCTTTTCTTTGGGAACTATGCAACTGCAACAATTTTCTTCCCATTTATTCTTTTTCCGTCTATTCTCCCTTTCGTGCCTTCTAATTTCTTCATCAATTCTAGGAACATTTTTGGAATTTTTTTCCTTCCATTTCTTCCCGTAGGTCATCTCTCCATCACTCTGTCTTCCCTGAGTTCTTGTACTTTTGTTCTGTAGTTGTCCTTCACAGAAAAAAACTGGTTATATCCCAAGGTCTCAGGTTCATGTCCCCAGGGAGCTAGGGAATAGCTAAGATGAACAACTAAATAATGTGCTTCTTTGTCCTCTCCTCCTGCCTGCCTCTCTGCTCACATTCATTACTGCTTGCACCTCTCCTTAAAATATAAAACTGTAATGTATTTGTTTATAATTTAACTGCTCCATATCAACATTATTCCACTAATTGTTCACTTACCAGTAATTTCTCAATGACTTTGGTTTTCAAAAATAAAGTTGCCCTTAATGCTGACTGTTGTCTTCTAATGGCCATAAAATCTAGAGTGCTGTCCTTTCACTCATTCGTGATACTGGTTCATTTGTGTCTTCTGCTTTTCTTGATCACTGTTACCACATGACCATCAATTTTACTGATATTTTCAAAGAGCCACCTTTTTTGGTTTAAATGATTTCTCTGTTGTCTGTCCATTTTCTTTCATTTATTAAATTCTACCTTTTACTTATTCTAGTGTGTTCCTATTTCTAGATCCTTATGATGAAAGGTTTTATAATTTCTTTTCAAATGTGTTTAGTGCTATAATATCCCTATATCCCCAATTTACACACATTTCCCAGTTTTTAATACACTGTATTTCTTTAAATCATTCAGCTAAAAATCTATTTTCTCATAATGTCTGCTTCTTCCATAGCTTAATTTATGAACATTGGGTAGATTTTCCAGATTGATATTTAATGTTAGTTTTTAATTTAATTACATGGTGATAATAAAACATATTTGAGTCTGGCTTTTTTATCATCTAGCATATTATCAATATTGGTGAATATTCTATCTATACTTAAAAAATATGTAGATACAGTATTTTATAAGTACCAGTTGAGTTAAACTGATACTGCAGTTCATATCTTCTATATCTTTACTAATTTCTTGTCAACGTTATATATTACCTACTAAAAGAAGAGAATTAATCTCTAACCTTTTGGTTTTCTGATTCCTCTTCAGCTATAATACTGCTTTACATATTTTGGAAATTTGTGACTGAACATGTATCCTAGTCAGTTCCCTTGCAGAAATAAATGTTAGGTGATCATATCTATTACACATGAGTAGGTATTATTTTATAATACAGGTAAAAGTAAGTTTAGAAGTACAGGAGAAAGAATCTAAAGTAATTCAAAATAGATTGCTCATGAGTTATAATAGAGTAGGAGGCAGAGTAACCAGCATAAGAAAGGGTTTAAATTTATGAATACTTGTAGCATCTAGTTTGCCATCTTTTGTTACATCTAGTGGTTAAATAATCACCCACTAATATGAGTTTATCATCAATTTTCTGACATGTACTAAGAAAAGTAAAATTTCACTAAATACACAGAAAACAGGATTAAGTGCAATCATGAGACTAAAGCAAAAACCTTCCGATTCTCCAAGAAATTATCAAATCTCATTTCCCATAAACAAAGAACAAGTTTATTAGTCTGTCAAATATCTCTACTAAATTTAAAATACAGGGATCCTCCCTGAATGAATCAACAAACATAAATAAGAAATCGCATATCTTAAAATCTCCCAACTGGCTTTAATTAGAATAAGGAGGTATATGAAACATATTCTAATTACTACATAACCTGATCTAACATGAAATGGTGTGTAGCTATGTTGAGATCTTTATAATTAAAACCATTTAACCCTTAGGAACCATTTTATTTCAAAGCTATTACAAGGACATTAACTCCTTCTAAAAATAATACATGAGAGTTTATAATAATATACATATTTGTAAATAGCATTAATGAGCCATATTAATAAAAAGTTCCAACGTTTCCAAGGACAATGACAATGGAATTTAAAACAATGAGTTTATTTTAACAAATAAGGAAAAATACGAATTCTCCCAAAATACTGTGCCTTTTAAAAAAATCATTTGATGATATTAAAACATTCCTAATAAAAGAATGTAAACTAAAGGACTAAACAAATCTAGTTAATGTCATCTATATATTTCAAAGATTCATAAGTCCCTTTATTCAGAATACAAGCTTTGGGAAGGCAGAATACTCATTTATTGTTTATGTATGATAAACACAGTACTAATTGATAAAATAATCAACTAAGAAAAGAATGAATTAATGGTAACTGCTTGTTATCAACTAACTACCTTGTATGATACTATAATGGCAAATACATCATTATACACTTGTCCAGAAAGAATGTACAATACCAAAATGTAAATTATAGACTTCAAGTGATATTATGATATGCCAATGTAGGTTCATAAAATGTAAGAAAAGGGTCTCTCTGGTGCGGGACATTGATAATGGTGAAGCTGTTCATATGAAAGGGAAAGGAGGTACTGGGAAAGCTCTGTACCTTCCACTTTATTGTGAACCTAAAAAATAAGATCTATTTTTAAAGTTAAGAATTAAACACTCTAAGTAAATTCAAGAGAGAGATACTTGCCAAACTTCCACTTCTGAAATAAAAACATGAAAATGTTTGACAATCTAACTTTCATGAATCTTTTCTAACAGTAAGTCTCACTTCTGTGGCTGCTTTATAAACATCACAGTTTTTACAGAGATTATGCAATTGATCAAACTGATGATCAGATGATGTAAAATTTTATAGAAGACTTCCATGAAACTTTTCATTCATGGTTCATATTTTGTTAATATTTGACAATAAAATATCACGGGAAAATGTTTCCATCAACACAAATATTTTGAAATTAAATACTTAATATCTTAATTTGCTGAGATCTATATAATTCATTAGGAAAGTGAATTATAGACATATAATAGTACAGAGATCGCAAGCTGTAATCTTGTCTTTATTAGCTTCAAGTTTCCAAATAATCAAGATGACGAATAATAAATCTGTCTCTGGTAAATAGTATAATTAGCCACAGTATAAACTGTTATGGAGTATTCTTCGAAAGAATACTAAAATCTCAACTTGTAAAATGCTATGTAAAATAAAAATGAGTTTTTTTATAATATCAAAATAGTAATTGCTCACCATTTTATAATGTGGGGAGATATAGGACTTTAGTGAGTCTGTTGAAAACTCTATTGCAACTTCCAATTTTACCACTTCCTTGTCATAGACATTTTTCCACAAAATAAGGGAAATCATTGACAGAGGATACAGAAGCACAGAGGCAAAAGAATACAACTTGAAATTTAAATTGTACTTGATTATGATAAAGACATACATCATTTCAAAAAGTTCCCTAAAAAAATATAAACATGATTTTGAGTCACGATTTACTACAAAATTTAGAAATGGGAAACAAAAAGTAGAGACTAAAGAAAACTTAAGTGGTATTAATCACAGAAGATTCTTAGAGCTAAGAAACAAAGCAAAATCTTGCTTAGATTTACTTTCTTACAAAGCAAGCTAATATATAACTACTTTTCTATAATGACAAACTATACACAGAATTATTTTGCATATGAATAGATATAGCTAACTACACATTTATCTGGAAATCATGAAATACTTGAAATAAAAATACTATGTTCTGGCTCAATCCACAGAAGATTTTAATTACACTTCTGCTAAGCAAGCAAAGAAGCCAAATATACTGTACTGTGTGAAAAAGCAGGTTGCGTCTTCAGTACTCCAGTGTCACTCTAACATTTTACCAATGGGTATGAAGTTTAAGTATCATGCAAAATCAATAAAAACTAACTTTTAAAATAAACAGGTAAAAGAAACTGACAGATAAGGCATCTGCAACACATTAAAAAAATATAGGAAAGCTAAAGTTAAATATAATAGATGAAATAATACTTATCAAAATCAAGGAATACCAGGATGGACTGAGACATTTTTAGAAAAGGTTATGTGGAAAATGTGTTATTTCCCTTTTTAATAATTAAAATGAAAACAAAAATCAGAGCATTTGCTTATATATATATTTTAGAGGGCTATTTAATATATTTTTCTAAATCAGTTCTTCTCATTTGAATCATTAAAGTATAAGAAAATCATTATTTGTACAGCATAAAGTATGTTTGAGAATTAGGAGGAATGTTTACATTCAGCTTGGCTAAATGTTTTTACATTTCACCATACAGGATCATCACATCATTACAATTTCTCTTTCCTGTAATACCAGATTTAGAAAAAAGTAGATAAATTACTTCTTAAAACATGTAATTTTATAAAGATATATAAATTAAATTACAACAGCACCAAATGCCTCAAATATACAGTCAAAACAGAAGCAGTTTTACAGATTTAATAATATTACTATCATACAAGATTGCTTAACATAGTAGAAAAAAATGTTTTTTCTTATTTGACTGTTCTTGCAAAGGAAGGTGAAATGAGATGAGAGAGAGCTCCAAGGGAAACGAAGTAAAAGTATATGTATTATACGTTATTGTACATATTATATTACATAAAATATATATGTCATCCAATGTGTATTATAATAATTTGGAAAAATATAATTGCCTTCCAGTGTTAAAAAACTTTATATATATTTCACAAAATAAAAACATGTTACTTGTAACATAATTTTGAAAACTGGTAATTCAAAAGAATCACTCTCACACACAATTCACAAACCTACAACATGAATGGCTATAGATGCAATGCAAAAGATTAACTTCATAAATGCAAAATACTAAAGTTATATTGGAGCAACTAGTAACCACAGTTTAACCACAGCAAGATGGGAATTTTTGATACAACTGTATAAGAAATTTTAGACAATGAGGAATAAAAATAAAAATTTTCTTTATTGCCCAGGATTAAAAAATTCATAACATACCACCTTTAAAAACTAAAGCTATTTCTATAAAATACCTAAATAAAATACTTTCAAAATCCCTGCCCATGTGAAACCAATAATTCATTTTCATACAAAACAGTGAAATTAATGTTTTTCAAGAATTATCTAACAGGTATTTAAGAATATTAAAGGGCTGGAAACAGAAATTAGCACAGACATTCATCCAACATATAAGCAGACTAATTGAAATCTGGAGTGTCATAAAACATATGAAAGATAAGGTCAATGTTTTCAATGTATTTCTTCTTCATATAGTTTAGAAATATTTACTTTTAAAATAAAGGGGGAAAAACAGGTGCTTTTCACAAAACTTTATTTCATAAGAAGCCAGAAATTTTTACAGAAAAACGGAATGATCTAAAGATTTAGAGGAATTACAGGGAAATGTCTCTAAGGCTCTAGTCACAATCGAATAGAAAGCTAAAAATGGAAACTGGAAATTCCCATTTCTACTCCAAAGATTAAGCAATTTAACAGTTATACTATAAAAGTCGCTGGACCTCATTTTGCAAAGCAAATGTTCCAATTTCTCCTAAGAAATGAGCAGAATGATTCTTCTCACTTATCAAACATAACTTCTTTACATTTTGAACCTAAATTTTAAACTAAAGGAGAGGGAAAAAAAGCCTACCTCAGGCAAGCCTCAGTTCACTGCATCTATGTCACATTGATTTATAACAGTTATTTCTTGGGGGAAAAAAGCACACACAGATGCAAACAATTACTCTATTTTTGTAGGCAACAAGTGAGGTGGGTGGTAACTGAGAAATTTTTTTAAAATCCTGTCACAATATTCTGCTTTTTCTTAAGAAACCCTCCTCACACAACAAACGTTTGCCACATCAGAGAATTTCCAGGGCCTGAAGCACCACTTTGATTCCAGACCGCTGCAGGCATTAGCAGGAGGTAATTAGGGTAAAAAGTTCAGCCCCAGTTCCATGTCTAGAGTCCTGCCAGAAATAAATTTCCTCTCTCTTCACTAGTTTCTACTGTACCCTCCCTCCCTAAGAATCATATTGAAAACACATTTATCTTTGTAGAGTTTGTTCCTCTTCTAATTAACATGATGGCATTTACAGTTTTTAATAATTTAAAACGGCCCCAATCGCAGCAGCTTTGTCTTTCATAGTGGAAGGCTACATTATCATTTTTCCTATATGCTGCTTCATTTGACAAGTGACTCACAGAAGTATGCACTGCAGCTGTTTTCATCAAGCTCTCTGGTCATCATAAACGCATGTTTTACTTCCTTGTTTGAGAAAGGTACACAGACGAAATGAACAAATGCATTCAGAATGTGCTCTCTGAAAGTTTCCAAGGAAATGAAAACAACTAATCAGAAAATAAGAGTGCATAATAAAATAGGGAATATTAACTTTGTAACCTACAAATCTATTGTTGTTCTTCATCATTTCGACAGAGAGAAATATGAACCGTTATATTTTTTCCGGAACTGTTACATGTAAATTGTTTTAAATTACATATCAAAACACTTGCATGTTTAAAAAAAAAAACTCCAAAAGGGCATTCAAAATGCTGTCCTTGTTTCCATCCCTATCATCATAGCGTTCCACTGAAGCACTCAACCACACCAGGAAGTTCTAATTAATATGTTCATTATCACACAATAACTATCTTAATCATTTTTGTTATTCTGTTTGAAAAACAGGTTAATAAAAGTACATGAATGCCACAGAAAAACACTCATTACACTGTTACAATTGTTTCTAACAAATGATAAAAATCAATTAACATTAAGACATGCACTCTGATACTATTTAAAACTACAACAAAAAATTCTTGCCTTCAGGATATTATACTGACTGTGACAACTAACTTATTGAGACCAGAAACTTTTTTTTAAAATAATAATTACCTGTTTATAAACATAAAATGTATTTCAAATCATTTGTAATTTTCTTCAAGTTTTCCAGCAAAGCATAAGCCCCCAAAGAGTTTTTCCACATCATTTAAATTCTCTTCAAATATTTGGTTCTCTTTATCCTAAGATAAAAACAACAGCTTTCCATGTAAAAATAAACAAGGAAATTTTAGCCCTCTCTATTTTCTTAACAGAATACAAAACCCAGGATCTTTAAATATTTATTTAAAAAAAAGTCAACCAACTTCCACTATCATTTCATGTAGCATGCCTCATAATGTGGATGACATCAAGGATTTCTGACATCTTTTAGGGAAAGTTCTCCTGTTAGACTGGATGCCATACGACAACAACATTTTGTACCATCACAGCTAGATTCGCATTTGTCAAAAATACGGTAGTGCTATTTAAAGGCATTCAATCATCAGAGAACTAGGATGAAACATTAAGAAAAAAGGAATAATTAAATGACTACAAATGAAGAAAAAGCACATCTAAGATTTCAAATCCCTATTTTATTTATAAAGAAAAGATGCAGGCAGAAATAAAGGGGAGCAGGCAGGCAGGAAGAAGCATCTTTATTTTTATCTAGTTATTCATCTCCATTGCCCCAGCCCCCCAACCCCAGTTGCACCTGCCCCCTGACGGGGAATGAGAACCCAGATCCCTGGGAAATATGTGGACTGAGCCTGGTCATAGGTAGTGGACTTAAGCACTACTCCACCAGGGTGCGTCAATTCCCCAGTTTTTAAGGTAACTTGATAGGCCTCATGGGATCAATATAGAAAATGATACACATTTACTATATTTTCTAATTATATGGTAATTCCAACTTATTGGAATAATTGGAATAGAGGTTCATGGAATAATAAAAATCCTAGCTTTTCACTCCATTTACACAATAAGATATTACAGATAAGTGATATACCATGAAATGAAACAATTTTCTATGTCATGTTGAAACCAAAAGTATTCAAATCTCTTTTATGACCAGTATTTATGTTTTGTTTAAAAAATAGATGCCCACTTTAAAATAATGAAGATATTTGTCTCTTTATCTTCAAAATACTTTGTTATTTTTTCCTCTCACAGTTTAGGTCAACAATATAATTTGATTTTTATACAAGATAGAGAACAAGTTTCATCTTCTATACAAATATTGCAAGTGACCCAAAAGCACACATGAATTCCCTCTGTAGTAGACTGGTATCTTCATCAAAAAATATGTGAATTTGGGTGTAGGCAACTGAGGTGGCTAGGGTATGGACCATGTAAAGCTTAAGGGCCCTGCTTCAAGACCCAGGGCTAGGAAAGAAGGAAACCAAAAATAAACCTAAATTAAAATGCTGCTTCTTCCTCTTCCTCCTTCCCTTTACTCCTCTCTTAAAAACAAAAAAGTGAGTGCTTCTGACCTCTATGTATTCCGCTAGTCTGTCTCTTCTTGTGCCAATGTGACTTTACCTTCACTTCACAAGTAATATAATCCCACCAACTTCAGTCTTCAAAACTGTCTAGGCCATTCTGTAATCTTTGTATTGATAACCATAAACATTCTGGAATGAACTTCATGATATTGGGTTAAACAGAACATGAAAAGCTCTAATCATGAAAGTATAGACAGGGATCACATTAAAGGGATTCCCACTAATAAGAAAAACAATGCCAAGAAATGGACAAAAAGACTTGGAGAAGCACTTCAGATGATACTGAAATAGCTAACACACAGATGGGAAAGTATTCAAATTCATTCAATATCAGGAAACTGCAAATGAAAACCACATGAAAGAATAATGCATACTCCAGCAGAATTGCTAAAGTGAAGATTACCAATGCCATGCTTTCACAAGAAGTATTATGAACTAGAAGGATTATGAACACCTAGTAAAAAATAAACTGGTACAAGCATTTTGAAAATGTCTTGGTAATATCTCATAAGCATAGCTTATGGTGTAGGAATTCTATTCCTAGGTATATAAACTAAAAAAATATACACGTGTAGACAAATGCTGGCATCACCACTATTCAACACAATAGTAAATTATCCAAATTACCATCAATGACATATATTACTCTGCTGTAACAATACCTAACCACTGTCTCTGTTTTATATAATTATATATACATATTACGCTTACACAGATATCTTCTCACCATACTATACTTTCATTTATTTTATTTCTCATTTTTAGAACGTCAGTTCAATCAAGTACGTTTCACAACAAAAGGCACACTAATCTTACACACTGGATCATCTTTGCATTCAGGAGCTGATCCGTACACTCTAGGGTGCATCTAGCAGCCCCTTCACTCTACTCAGCAGCACCCCGGACTACACAGCAACAGCACCTCCTGCTCCGAAAGTTATAACAAGACAAAAATATCTGCAGGCACTGCCAAGAATCCCATGAAAATCAAAATCACCTCTCTTTTCTTTTCCTATTGAAAACCATTGTCTTGGACTACTAGTGAATTTCCAAATACTATAAGTATATTCAAAACTTAATAGGCACCCATAAACAGTTCTTGATGGAACTTAAAAGTTCCTTCTTAGTCTAAAAAGAAAATAAAGCATTTCTTTGGGATCCCTACCCAGATGGCAGCACCAGTGTTCTACAGCAAACATTGTTAAATCATACACACAGTGTAACACTTAGCCAGTAGCTAAGGTAAAGATCTATTTCATCTTACTAAGGTGTGTAGTAACTTACTATAATTCTATAAATAATTATAGAACCATAATGTCGATTGAAACATAATTAAATCTCAGTCAGACAACACATCTTTCTCATCCCAATATTGCTTCAAGAAAATCATTAAGTATCACAACTAGTGAAATTTAGCAAGATTTGATTATGACTAAATGCCAAGCTACAACAACAAAATAGTCCTCCCCCCATTTTTTAAAAGGAGAAAAACAAATATTTACTCTCTCTCTCTCTCTCTCTCTCTCTCTCTCTCTCTCTCTCTCTCTCTCTCTCTCTCTCCCTCTCTTTCTCTCTCTCTCTCCCTCCCTCTCTCCCTCTCTCTCTCACACACACGCATACAGAATGGGTTCCTTGAACTTCACTGGTCCACACCACAGTCCTCTCTGCAGCCTGAGTCACAAGATTGCTCTTTCCCCAAAAAATTGCAGAATAACTTATTTGAAAATGACCATGTTTTCCATAGTCAATTGATTGGCTTCTCTCACCAATACTGCCTTTAGGATAATCACAGTACAACAGTGATCTCTTCCCAGCCTGTATACACTGTACATGTGCCCTGTTTTACCAGTAGAGTAAGTGTGTCTACGGAATTCCACCAAGTCAGAATCTATGCAGATGTTCTTTCCCTTTTGGTTTGCCTTTAATTTGCAAATCTTGTAATCTAAGCCTGAAGTTGACTGACCCAACATTTAAACCAGTATAGCAATATCAGCCAAAAACCCAATCTGTTTTCTATTTATATGTCAAGACTGCATCCTTTTGGTGGCTGAAGAGACTGTTGTTTTGAAATGATTACACAGAGAAACTGTAAGTCCTTTAGTAGTTTTATGAACTCATTCTACATGGAAAGCTTTACTTTTAAAAAGCCTTTAGTCTAAGATGCAGAGCAGAAGAAAACACAACTTTGAGTTCAAGACTCCCATCTTGACATTTTTAACTATATACTACTCACCTTAAACTACAAGGCAGCAAAATATCTTTCAAATAAGCTTCACTGCTACTCAAGAGGCTTATTATATAGAAACAGATTTCTACTGAGTGCCAAGAGGGGCATCAGGGATGCATTACACAGAGCATGTATGAGAACACTCCTGTGGGTGATGGACATGCTCATTATCTTGATTGGAGAGATGGTTTCATGGGTGTATACATATGTCAAAATTTATCATGCTGTACACTTCAAATATGTGCAGTTTATAGTGTTTCAATTATACCTCAATAAAGATATATAAATATAACATGAGCTTTTGGGGGGAATATAAACAAAGTACCATTTTCCAACAAAAGTAAAGGTTTCGTATTCATCAGAGATATTACCACATATAGTAATGGGCTAGTTCATGAGGTCTAACAAACCAAAATCTTTGTTATTTTCATTAGTACATACTTCAGTCCATGGATTCAAGAGACTTGAGTACCAAATACAGGCTAAATGCTCATAAGAAAAAAGAAAACTATAGAATCCAAAATGAAAAACTCCAATAAACACAAATATCACTGTAGGTAGTTCCTATTTGATTAGCACTATAAAAGCTGTCACTGAAAGTTCAATGTCATTCAGGATGTCATGTTAAGATTTTTTTAGGCACACCCTGGTGGAGTAGCAGTTAGGTCAATCACCTCCAAAGGAGTGCAGGCCACATAACCCTGGGTTAGAGTCCTGGGTTTAGGGGGAAAAAAGCACTATGAGCAAGTAAACAAAAATGTTTCTTCCTCTTCTCTCTTTCTGCCTGCCTGCCTACTCGCCTTCATTCCTGCCTGTACTTTCACTTTCTTTCCTAAAGTTCACATAACATAGAACACTGCTACTTGGTATATGTTAATTTCTAGGAAACCCTGTAAAAATTCCTGGCTAATACTTCAGGAGAGAAAAGTATCTATGGATAAGTACATATAATTAACTGTGATAGTTTTCCACAAGGAAATAGAAAGAATCCAAACATATATCTACAGCAAGATTAGAGTAACAGTGAAATGGAATGATAACGTTAAGTCACAAATGTAATTTTAATGTTTCAATTAGTCACATTAAATGAAAGTAAAAATAAAGAGGTGAAACTAATTTTAATATATTTTACAAAACATATGCACAGTATTAGCATTTCAACTAGTGGCATCAACCATGGTTCAACTGCTAAATTGCCAAGTGTGTCTGGCTATTTCTAGACAGCTAGTGTTACATGCATATAGATTCTGAAAAAAAAAGTCAACACATAAAACATATCCAAAAAAAGATAAATCATTTTCTCAACCCCTGTAATGATAAAATTTTAATATCTACTTCATTACATGAAGGTTTAAAAATTATACAGATTCCTTTCCTAATGTCTTCAATCAAAATCAGGCAGAGCATGAATTAGACAAAGTCCATGTAAAATATACCTCTTTCCAATACTGTTACATGAAACATATACTGTAGTAAAATGTCAGGAGAAATGGGACTATTTCAATAAGATCTTTGGCTAAGTGCTGTTCTCAACAACTTTAGAATAAGATAATGCAAAAAACAAATCTCTGACAAATGCTTCTTCACCTTCCCAGCACCCTGACACAAAAAGCTTAGGTCTGGTGACAGCACATGTTCACCTACTTTAAGGTCTTTCCATTTATAATCAATATTTTTTAATATGTATATTTATGGAATATATATCAGAACTGTGAGATAACAGAAAACATATATCAGTTTCTGTCCCCAGTTCCTGGCACAGAGTTCCTGAAACTCTTGTAATTTCCGGATTGATAGGAATGTCTTTTGTTCTGAAACAACTTTGGGTGGACTTCCACATGTCTCCTATGGAGGAAGACCAGTCAATGGAAAAAACAAGCCATGATTAGAAGTTTGATATTCAAGGATCTTTCTATTTCCAGTATTCTATGATTCAATGTAAACATCACATTTCTATTCCACATAATATATGGAATGTGATAGTAAATTGGATTAAGCATTCTTCAAGGTCTACATCAGCGGATGAATAATTTTACATTTTCTATTATTCATAAAACCCAACAAGAGCCTAACCACAAACAACTACATTCTAGAAACTGTTTAGCACATAATACACAATATTTCCTTAGAAAGTATATATTCCCCACTAGACTGTTCATACTGCTCTCTCCCTCGAATTATTACACAAGACAATGACTTAATCCTTGGATCACCAACACAATAACCATTATCTCTCTCCAACCTTAAATGGTTTATCTGCAATGATTATGGAATAATCTCTCACTCACAAAAAAGCAAACACCACTAGAATATCAAAATAAATGGCATTTTAATGATTGTCTTGGATGATAAAGAGCCAGTGTTTAAAAGTCTGGGCTAAGTACAATGTGTTTATGTGGAAAGGATAAATATAAGGGAAGCCTGGGATTATTTCCACAGCAATTTCCCCCTACTTTGAAAAGATATTACAAATGTATAAAAATGAAAAATTACACATCAAAACAAAAGTATATCGACTTTTTCCAACAATAACTTAATAAGCAATATTAACTGTAAGTATAAAAACTGGATAATATTTCAAGAACTCAGTGCTCAATAAAGTCTTTACAAGGGAAATGGATGGCCACTGGAACATCTTATACTTCTCAAAGGGAAAAGAGGGCCCTAAATTTTGTACACAAGAAATTTTGAAGAAGTAGCCTATACTAAGGTTCAGTAATATGGTTCCTCAGATTAAGAGTTTCTTAATCATAACAAGTACTACTAATATTCAAATAAAAACCTAGTATGACTGATTTATAATAAGCTTATTAAAAGTCATTTACTAAATTCATTCATTCACTCTTCCATGTAAGGGCTTACTAGATAGAAAGTATGTGCTAAATACCAAAAAGAAAATAATAATGAACAAGATAGAGTCAACATTTTTGAGGCGCACTTAACACTAGATAGTGTCTTCCAATATCCACTGTGTGACTGTGTGGCTTTCTCCATCTACTGACTCAGTAAATTCTCTTTATTCCCTACTCTTTCATTATTTAAGTTATTCCATTTCTTCCCTCAATGTATGTTCATATCCTATATTTGCACCCATGAACTTGTCTCTTTAATTCAAACCTAACTTAGATGCACTCAGATTTGCAATCTATACTACTTCAAGTGCTTCCCACTTTTTGTTACTTTTATTTAATGATTGGAAAAGGGGGTGAGGTGGGAGAACCTTCCCTTACTTGAAAGTATGAATATAAGTTGATATCATACTTCATTATATAAGAGTACTTCTTAAATAAGTTTTTTCCATTTTCAGTACCCATGTCCATTGCAGATTCTGCTATGATGTAAAGAATATCTCTTTGCCTTCATTAAAAATATGTTAAAATGAAGTATAAACAAACCAGTGAGAACCCTTTACAATTAAAACAATAAAAGCAAAATCAACTTTAAAAGTATATTTAATTTACAAAATTACTGAGACAAAACAGAAATATAACAAATACTCTCCCTAAAAAAGGAGGAAATGGTTGTTTAAACATAACCATGTGTAGGTGCAAGTTATTTGCAAGTGCCTAGGTCATCAACCAGGGTCCCTAAGCTTTCCATGGCCTAAACCTCAGCTGGCTTAGCAGCCTGTGCCAAGGGGTGCACCTACCTACTACTATTTTATTTTAAGGAATAGTGCAGGGAGGAACGAAAGCAAGCAGGAAGGAGGAAGAGAGAGGAAGAAGCATTTTTTATTATTTTATTTAGTTGTTCATGCTGATTGTTTCGCCCTGAACCTGGGACTCCTGCCCAGGGATATGTGGCTTACACTCCTTTGGAGGTGAGTGACCTAACTGCTGCTCCACCAGGGCAAACCACTTTCTATTTTTTAAAAATTCTTTTTTACCTCTAAAATCAACAGGTTAAATAACAGAAAACTAGATGTAAATATCTAAATCTAAGTTTTGGGCACCCTTAATGCATATGCATGTTTCATCTACAGACCTGTCAAGTCAGGCAAAAAGGACTGGGGTCATAACTCCCTGCACTTTCAGCTACAGTTTCCCAATGTAGAAGACAAGAGCAATGACATCAATCTCATTCTCAAGCTTGTGAGACTTAACAATGTTACATAAAGGAAAACTTTTAGTCAACTTGGAGTTATTACAAAGTGTCTAGTCTATTCAGTGTCACCAATTGCTCACCTACTGCAAAAACTTAGAATAACTCAATATATACATACACTCAGCTTACAGAGAAAATTCTATTCACCAATAATTGGGATGTAGCACTTGCAAGAAATAAAACAAAAATGTATACAGAATGCCCTTCTTGGAATTGTAAACATTCTGACAAGTCGTTACACAAAATTTAGTTTATTGTAATCAGACAAGCTTAAGTGAAAATGAAATGAGTATTTTCCACCAGGCTCTTACATTAGAAAGAAAGATATAAAATAAGAGCAGGCAAACAAGATAGTATGCACACAAGAGTTCCCATACAGTATACAGGGTGTACAGTAATAAAAGGATGCATTATCCTTAGGTTTACAGTCTATGAAACACCTTATAAATGTAATTCAAAATGGTCTTTGTGGTGGACCCTGGTAGGGTAGGTCAAGTGTCTCCGAAGGAGAAAACCACTTACCCCTGGGTTTGAGTCCCAGGCCTGGGGGAGAAACACTGTGTGTAAACAACTAAAATAAAAATAAAATAAAGTGCTTCTTTCTCCTCTCTCTTCCTACCTGCATGCTTACTTGCCTTAATTCCTACCTGCATCCTTCCTTAAAATAAAAAAATCATTGCATATATTTATCAATAGCCATTCTTAAAACAGCCCAGCAAACAATGCAGACATTTAAGTCTCTTACCGTAACTATTCCTCTACTATGAAGTAAATTAATTTAAGAAGCAGAAATGGGAGAGGGTAAATGAATATCCATAATACATTATTTTAAATAGGGAATTTTTAATCAGAACAATATTCATTTGGCTGGGCCACAATGACTAGAGTTGGTCAAATATTATTCTCGATCTATCTAAGAATATTTTTTTAAGATTAACATTTAAATCAAGGGAGCTTCAAGTAAGGCAAAATATGTTCCATAATTTGAATAGGAGTCATCCAATCATTAAAATACTGACTTCCTTGAAGGAAGAGGAACTAGATGATGTTACAGAATGTCTTTCCTATTTTGTCGTCCAAGTATTTTATAGTTTCCAGAGTCTTACATCCAAGTCTCTAATCTCAACTGAATTAATCTATAATTGAATTAAGTTTTGTGTATGATGCAAGAAAGTGATCTAGCTTCATTCTTTTGCATGGAGTTGTCCAGTTTTCCTAACACCATTTACTGAAAAAACTTTCTTTTCTCCATCACACACTCTTGGTACTCCGTGCTTTTAAAATCTGATTTCCTGAAGGCTGCTCCTGTTTCTAATAGCTTAATGACCAGTCAATGATTCAACAGAATTTGCTCATATATCTAAGTTAATAAAGGTTATCATTTCCAAAAGTATGGGGTAGAAACACACTAATCTATGAGAAACATTAAGTCTCTTCAGATGTTAGTGTTCCCTGAAGCCTTTCTTGGCTCCTATGCACACATACGAATCCTCAGTTAACCAAGACTTTAGACTAAAAGAGTCACTAGCCCTCACATCTCATATGTCCCTAAAACCATAAATTCCATGGAAAATATTGCTGGGTATAGCAAAACTTGTCACTCCATGTTGAAAGAGCATCTTCAACCATAGGAGAAAGATTATTAGACCTCGTGACTTTCTCCACTCTGAGAAAAAATCAACCAACTGGGAAGGAAGAAAAGGTGCTATGTGATAGCAGCAGCTCCAGATATGTATGTCATATATTCACAGTATTATTACAGAAAGTTTGTCAAAGGTAAGGACTTCACAGATTGTTATAAGCCTTTGGTTGAGTTCTTGATCACTGAAATGGTTGCTTTATCTATTTTGCAGATGACCTCAGTTCTAAGTCATAAACCGCATAATTCTCACATGTACTTACACTAATTTCCATTGCACTGCTATAGCTTTATACCCTACTTTCGAAGACCTTGCTCCTCCAAAATTTTGCAAACCTTCCCATTCCTTTAGAGCTAGCATATGCTACACACACCTACTTCATGAGTCCTTCCCCCATCAATTCATTCACAATGACCTCTCCAGCTCTGAATTCCTATTATATATAATTATTTCATAATTATTTGTGTGGTGCTTTCTCTCCCAGCCATATCATTAAGTCTTTGGGACAAGGATTAGATATTTTGTGTGTCTGTGCCCTTATCTCATACCTGGCATAATGCGACATAAACAGTAAATTTTTTGCCTCCTTCTAAACAAAAATTTACAGTGGAAAAAAAATTGCTTTTATCTATGTAGTTGAATCATTTCCTGAGAAATCAATCATTTAAACTCTAAGATCTAACCATGTTTATAATCAGCACATTCACCCTTCTCAATAAGAGTTGAAATTATGTGGCACAGGCAGCTAGATGCCTAGTACCCATTTTCCTTACTACCAAAATTCATAAGCATCTCCTAGATCTCCTTACAGCTAGAAATTCAAGTTTCAGAGATGCACTCACTAAAAAACAGTAACCATTTAGAGATCATTATGGAAAGGGGAGGTGACCTTCTAAAGATGTCAAATCTAGAGAGAACCTAGGTCATTAATGACATCAAAGAAACATTTTACTAGTCTGAACTACCTACCCACACACTTGGGGAATTATATAAGGTTACTACACTTCTGATAACCAAAACATGATAAGTAATTGAGAAGAATGTTATTCTCATTCAATATATGGAGAATGTAGAGATGTCTGACTTTATGAACAACAGAAATTAATCAACCTATTATACAGTCCTATCACTGCTACAAATACAACCCAGTCTGCTTGGGTTGAATCCACAACTTCACTCTATGAGTTGTGTCTGTTTCACCAAGCTGTAAAACAAGGGAAAAATGGTATCTACAACACAGTATTTCTATAAGGAATAAAAGAAAAAATTCCTCTAATACCTTTGATGAGTACAGGCATATGTAACATCAAAAATAAATATTAGTTAAAGAGTATTGTTACTGTTATTACCACCTAGTAGTAACTTCCAACTTACTATAGAAGCCATCATAAAGTGACTGTATTAAAAAAATCAATAAACTAAAAAAATTTTTTCTTATGATTGCTCATTTTTTATTTCAAGACTAAATTCTGATTTATTGTTGGCTTTCTTTTGTCTCTTACTGTTAATCTGCATATGAGAAAACAATGAGCAGAGAAATAATAACATCTGAGTCAGAGAAAACCCTAAATATGTTTTTATTTCCTTCTCTCTCTTTTGAAAACATAATGTTATAGTGACAAAGATTTTAAGACATCAAAGTTCCCCTTTTATAATAACAATATAAAAAGTTCAATAGTAGTTCAAAGAATTTCTAAATTTCCTTACCCAGAAGATCCAGTGCTCTTACAAATACCAAGGAGAGGTCTTTTCTCAGCAAAGTTGTCACACTTTTGAGCACCTGATAAGGAACATAAATAAAATATAAAACAAAACTTTAATAATTCTTGTATGTTACCCATGTTCTCAAAATATTTACATCCAAAAACAGCAAAGCAGTTATAAATTAATATAATTTATAAATTTGACTGAATAAAATAGAAAAATATAAATATTCCTATAACTTATTTAAAATTAACCAAAAAAATTCAATCTTACGTCATTCTCCAGCAGATCAAAAATCTATCATCAACTAATTACCAAAGAATAATATAATCATGGCATGCCCTGGTGGTTTAGTGGTTAAGTCCATGGTCTCCAGCTGGCATAGCCCACAGTTAACCCAAAGACCCAGGTTGGTATCCCCGGGGTAGAAGGAACAGGATGAAAACCAAGATGAACAACTAAATAAAATAATTAAAATGCTTCTTCCTCCTTTCTCTTCCTGACCGCCTGGCTACCTGCTCACTTCATTCCTCATTGCATCTTTTCTTTAATAAGAATAAAATTGCATTTATATATAAAGAGATGTATATAGATACATATAACTTTGATATCAAAACTACATAAAGGTAGAAAAGGACAGGAAAATACATATAAAGTAACAAGCCATTCTCAATATACATAAATATAAATATCACTTTTAAAAATTGGTTACACAGCAATACACAGGAAAAAAATCTCATAAACAAGTTAGATTTACCCAAATAATAATAATTTCACATTACAGAACTTGTTATTGTGATTCATCACACTGATATTTTAGAAGATAAGATCTATTCATAATAACAACAAAAGAAAACAAAAATAAGTTTCTTCTCACTATAGTGATTATCTACAAAAAAAAGTCACAGAGCATTGCCATTAAAATCAGCAACAGCATAAAGATGACCAATACAACTAGTCCTATTAAATCATATGCTGGCAGGCCTAGTTAGGAAAATAGTAACAAATGAACCCAATAATATTACTGAATAGAAAACAATGCAATGATGGCAAAAAAGCAGAAAAAAATTCATAAAAATACAAATGGCTCTGAGTCACAAAAAGGATGTTCAACATCACACACGAGAAAAATTCAATTTAAAACTTACTAATTTTTAGATGATAATAGTACTATGGTCATATTTTCAAAATTCTTTATCTTTTAGCAATAAATAATAAAATATGATATCTGGTACATGCTTCAAAATATTCTGGAGGCGAGAGAACAGATGATAACGAAACAAAATTAGTCATGATAGATGCTGAGTTCTTAAAGATTGTTATATTCTTATCACTACTTTGGAATAAATAAGAAATTTTCCACTTAAAAATGCTTAGTGCCCAGGTATTTCATTCATTTAACTTCTATTTTAGACGGTGTGATTTTGGTGATTTTATTTTCTTCTAGCATGTAGCTTGCATATAAGAATGTAACAGATTTTTGTGCATTGATTTTGTAGCCTGCCACTTTACTGTAGCCACTGATGAGTTCTAGAAGTTTTTTGATAGAGTTTTTGAGGTTTTCAATATATATAATCATGTCATCTGCAAATAATGAGATTTACTTCCCCCTTTCCAATTTGGATTTCTTTTATTTCCTTTTCTTGCGTAATTGCTCTGGCTAAGATCTCCAGTACAATGTTAAATAGCAATGATGAGAGTGGACAACCTTGCCTTGTTCCTGATCTACGAGGAAATGCTTTCAATTTTCACAGACAGGAAGAATTGCGAATAGACAAAACAGAGGAACAGATGAAACATAACCAGCCCTGAAACATTTGCAACAGAATTGAAGTTACTAAAAGGGAATGGGACGGGCAGGGGCAAATGGTGGTGGAGCCCACTGGACAATGGGGAAGAACACTTGGTGATTTGGTGGAGGGCACGGTGTGCTGAAATATATCTAAGAAATGGGGAACCTGTACATAGGAAATTATTTTAATGTGTAGAATAATTACTACAATAAATAATAATTTAAATAAATAAATAAAATTTTAAATAAATTTTAAAAATAGCTTAGTGGTTCCCTGTAGCTCAAGCAGCTAAAAGCACAGCCTATGAAAGCCACAGAGCTGGGTTCAAGATCCACAGCGGGAAAATAAAATGTAAACCTGTGGATAAATGTTCAATTATAGTGACATTCAGGAACTTTTATCTAAGAACTAACAAAATCCAAAAGCTTTATTTTATATAATTTTCTAGTCATATCAATCCAAGTGATAAGTACAAATATCCCTTAACAGGAAACTATTCCTGGCAATATTTTATCTTGGACAGTTATGAGAAAAGTAACTCGTAAACCAAATTATTTGCTATAGTACTGTTTGTAACATCAAAAACTTAATAAAATAAAAATGTATAGTGAAATATTTCCTAGAGCTTTTAAAGAACAAAGAGTGCTCACAAAACACGACATGAGATCAAAAATAAAAATTCAAAAAAGATATAAAATAGGAAGATAGAGAAAAATGATTCATCTTTTATAGAAAATGAAAAGGAAAAAGGATTCATTTACATATATATTTACACAAACACAACTTGCAAGAATATGTTCTAAAAAATTATAACCTTACCTATGGGAAGAAGAAAGGAAAACACAGAAGATGGCAGAAATGAGAGAAGAGCTTTCCTTGCATATTTTATATTTTTATATTTTCAGACCATATGAATATATCAATACCCTCCAAAAATTTGCTGTTTTTAACTAAGGGGGCAAATGTCAGACCAGACAAGTTGGCAGACTGAAGACAGGAATTTTATTTTATGCCTTCTGAAAACTGCAATAAAATATATTAAATATGGTAAAAATGCATATATGTAAGTAAATATACATATATTAGTGACAAATTTTATAAATAGATGAGCAATGACTAACTTAGCAGTCCTAAGGTGATGCCAGGTTTGGAGGGATAAAAAGCCTGATACAACTTTAACACGGTTAATACCAGATAAAACTGAGACTGGATGTCTGTGTGTGATAACAAGGGAGGATATGAAGGGATGGGATAATATTAAAGTAAACAGTACTCAGTATGGGCTATTTGAAAAACTTAAGAGCCTAAGAATTTTGCTGAGGAACTCAGCAACCCCAATCCAGTGGAAGAATGAAAGGCTGTACTCTAAGGAGTGTCAGACAGAGGATTCCAGGTACAGCTGAATACAAAAAAAATTAATAAAAGAAGATTGGTTGATAGCATTAATACATGAAACAACCCTTCCCCAACCTCATCTCCCTCAGCACACAGTGCTTCCAGAAAACTAGCACCAGAGCTTTATCATAGTCAAATTAGAAGCTTGTAAAGTGACTCAGATGTCTTCTCTGGAGAATTTAACAGGTCAGTCCATGAAGAAAGACTAAAAGACATTGAGATGCAAAGGCTCCAACAAGCAGAACAATCAAAATAGCTTATAATAAAGTTAAAAGTTGACACACACAGAGCTTTCAACCAGCCTTTTATTTGGCTGCCTACAAATACATTCAGACAACCAAGGTTTAACAATCTAGAAAAGTGGTGTAAGGCTATACAGAAAGTAACAGGTGTACCCTGGTGTTCTAATGGATTAGGGCACTGGGAAGAGGTCCGTGTGCTTCCCAGAGATGAAGGTTCAAAACCCAGGACCAGAGGGAGCAACCAACCTGAATGAATAAATTGAAAAATAAAGTGCTTCTTTCTCCTCTTTCTTCCTGCCTGCTTACCTACTCGCCTTCATTCCTGCCTGTACCTTTCCTTTAAAAAAAATGTTAGATATTATTCTAAAAATCAATGCAAGTGTCAGAGGTAAAATGGATACTTTGCAGAGATAAGAGCAAACCACACAGACAAAAAAAGCATAAAAATCTTACATGTGCATGCATGCACACGCACACACACACACACACACACGCACACACGCACAACCCACATACCACATGATAAAGGGATAACAGTCTTAAATGTCCAATATACAGACATGAGTTCCTAAAAGTGAGAACAGGGAAAATAAAAAGGAGGAAATCATCCATCAAATCTTTTTCTAATTTTTCTTGGAAACAATTATATGATTATATAAATCCTTTGAGTGCCTAGTCTAATCAATTCAATAGGCAAATCCCAGTGTACACCATTGCCAGTCCCCTTGGGAACAAGGGGGAACAAGGACCTTCTGGAAGCATACAAGAAGGAAAAATAGGTTGTTTACAGCATTAGGAATTCAAGTGGTTGCTTTAAGTATTATACAACATCACAAAAACTTGCAGCTAATATCATAGAGACTGATTGCTTTCTACCTAATGCCAAATCAAGGGTGCCTACTTTCACTGCACAAATTAAGAAAACAGAACAGAACCAAAGGACAGCCCTACACAAACTTGGCCAACTGATTTTTGATAGAGTAAAGTGAATAAATGGACAAAGAGTAGATATTGGCTGAAAAGGAGCACTTAAATATCCATAAGAAATAAAACTAGAACTAAACCTCACATCTTATCCAAAATTAACTTAAAATAAGTCATAGATTTAAATGTAAAATTATATAACTTTTAAAAGAAAACACCTATATTGATGAAAATCTGCATAGCCTAAGGTCTAGGGAAAAGGTTTCAAAATGACACTAAAAATTATGATCCACAAGACAAAAAATTTTAATAAACTGTATTTAATATTTAAAACAAGCTACATATTGGGGAAAAATATATACAAAACACATCTGGCAGAAGATTCACATCCAAAATATATAAAATAAGCTCAAACTCAACACTAAAAAAACAATCCAGATGCACTCTGGTGGAGTAGTGGTTAGGTCAATCACCCTCAAAGGAGTGCAGGCCACATGCCTCTTGGTTCAAGTCCTGATTCCAGGGAGAAACCACCAGTGTGAACAACTAAATAATAATAGAATGCTTCTTCGGCCTCTCTCTTCCTGCCTGCCTGCTTTGACTTCATAAAAAAAAACTAAAAACAATCCAGGTGCATGCCAGTAGAGCAGTAGTTAGATCAATCGCCTCTGAAGCAACAAGTCACATACCCCTGGGTTTGAACCCTGGGCTGGGTTGGAAGAAACTATTGTAAATAACTAAATAAAAATAAAGATACTTCTTTATCCTCTCTCTTCCTGCCTGCCTACCCTACTTCATTCCTGCCTGCACCTTTCCTTTAAAAACAAAAAAATGAAAGCAATCAAATTACAAAGCATACAAATGACAAAGATATTTCGTAAAAAGAAAATATGGATAGAAAATATACAAAAGAATTTTCAGCATCACAAGTAATCACAGAGAAGTAAATGGAACCACACTGAGATATCACTAAACCTATAACAAGAGTAAAAATGCAAAATTATGACAATAGCAAATATAGTTTAAAATAAGAGAAACTAAATCTTTCATGCAATTCTGGAGGAAACGTAAAATAGAAACAACCCTTCTAGAAAAGCGTTTGGCAGTTTCTTAAATTGAAAAAGAAATTAAACTAAACATACACTTACCATACACCCCAGCAGTGAAAATACTGGGCATTTTATCCCAAAGAAATAAAATCTATGTCCACACAAATAGTACCCAACATTCACAGTCAATTTATTTATAATAGCCAAAAATTAAAATCACACAGAATGCTCCTGAAAACATGAATGATAACTCTATATCATTAAATACTAATCAAAACTAAAAAGGAATTGCTGATACACTACATTGTACTAAGTGAAAAACGCAAAGTCAATCTAAAAACTTCACAAACTTGTAGTACCATTGAAAAGATAAAACTGTTATTGCTCAGGGGTGTGAGGAGATCATTGCAGTGATGGAATAGATCTTTATCTTGATTATGGTGGTTACACAAATAAGTACATGTGATAAAGTGGCATGAAACGATGCACACACAATCCACCAATGTAGATTTCCTGGTTTTTATATTGCTCAATGCTTGGGAAATGACCACTGGGAAAATCTGGGTGAAGGGTTCACAGGACCTCTCTGCAGTATCCCTGAAACGTCCCGTAAATATGTAACAATTCAGAATAAAGGTTTTGAAAGGTAGGAAGAATAAATCTGAGACTCCTTGCTAAGACTGCTTTATGTTTTTCTATAATATTAAACAGTTTAGTTTTTGCTCTTAGGTCAAAAGTACATGTCATAAGAATGATAAGGTCAGTCACCAACCGAAAGAAATTATTTGCAAAACACACATGTGATAATGGACTGTTACCCAAAATATACAAAGAATTCTTAAAACTAGACAGTAAAAGAATAGCCTGATTTTTTTTAAGAAAATGTGCAGGCAGGAATGAAGGGGATAGTAAGCAGGCAGGAAGAGAGAGGGGGAAGAAGAGCCTTATTTTATTTAGTTGTTCATTTTGGTGGCTGTCCCTGGACCCAGGGCACAAACCTGGGTCCATGGGATGTATGTGAACTGTGCAAAACCTCTATTCCATCAGGCAGCACCCAAGAATAGTTTGATTTTAAAACAGGGGGAAAAAATCTATACAGACAACTTACCAAATAAATGATATACGAATGACAAATAATCACATGAAAAGATACTCCACACATCATCCAGGAACTTTAAATTTAAATTAAACAATAACAAGATACCACTGTGCATCTATTAGAATGGCCAAAATGTTTATGAATAAAATTAACGATAGCTATTTAAAAATTTTAGAAGCTTATGTATCTGTCTTTACTAAATTCATTTACTATGAATTGCATGCTGTTACAGCCCCTACTAAACAAATAAATTATATTTCACAATTAACAATGATTTTTGAATGAAGCATATGTTAAAAATTAACTTGTCCAAAGCCTGCAATATTTATGTTCCAAATTAATTATAACTGAACTTCATCTATATAAAGCCAATGCCTCCCTCCTACACATTTCACCTTCACCTATAACAATAACTATTTTCCTTCTGCTTCCTGGTGTTTACAAGGTCTTTACAGCTGTACCTGCTATTATACACAACAATTTGAAATTTTGATGAATGAAACACCACATCTTTAAAATGCAAATAATACTGAGAAGAATGATTTGATTGTTTTGCTTTTCTCAAACCTGAAATGAAGAATTCCATTGATTTCTGCTAAGCTACTGAGTTATATCAGTCCTTCTGACATTGCTCTATATGAGGTCAGTCACCTGTCACTTATTAAAGATTTATACTCTTCATGCATATTCAGAAAATGTAGTCAAGCAAAAATTTCTAAACACAAAAAAAGCACTAACTTGAAAACAGCATAAATCCAGGAGCAACCACTAGTAAAAATTATGCAAGGAAAAAGAATCAGAGTCTACAATAAGCAAATAATAACAAGTTCTCCAAATTGATGAGGCATGTTCTTCAGTTAAAAAAAAAAAAATCAAATTTCAGAGTTTGCAAACTATGCAACAAAACTTTAACTCTGCTTTAAATAATTTAATTGTGTCTGGCTTGAATAAATATAATTTTTAAAGCATCAGTATAAAAATTCTATAATCACATGAACACAGTAGCTATTAAGCTGATTTATCATGTAGTATAAATAGTAACATGTACTCTCTATGATGCCTAATGGAGTCATCACCCTCCCCTAATGTAATCCTCCAAATTGTAGAGGATTAATTTTTTATATAGAAATTTATATTTATTTGCACATACAATAAAGAATGACGTTACACACACCTGTTCTACAGCATTTAATAGTGTGGCATGATGACTGAAATGAAACGGGGCTATAGCCAAATCCATCAAATATCAAAACTACTGCAATCCTGTTGCAAAGTCCTTTTGTTAAACTCCTTTTCTTCTAAATCCTTTTAATTCTATCCCTATAGCACTGAAACATTCATAAAAAGCTTAAAATCCTAATAAATCGCACAGTTAAAGTAATGAAAATGGACTTGCCCCCAAGTCACCAATTCCTTTTCCACTAACAAAATTCAAGGCAGTTCTAATATCAGAAAATGTTAAATAATATTCACTACCATACACACCATTACAAACTCATTGAAGCCATAAAGCTTAAAATATCAAATAGAAATGACTTCCATGTGAATCTAAGCTCATATCCAGAGGCAAATAAAGTGAACTATAACAACTATACTATACTCTTGATGTTGAACAAGATACAAATATACAAAAATTTGACACAAAGGTATGCTAATACTAACAAATTATAACTAAGAAAGCTCTTTGCAGAAAGATCCCATTGACAATATATTTTATCAATTAAACACTTTTCAACTCCTCTACTCCACTTTTTATTCTACCAAAATAATTTCCTTTTAGAAAAGGAAATTATTTGTTTCAGTTATCATCTGGGTCCAACTGTCCTTATATATTTCTTAAATGTGAGTTGCATATGTAGTCATATTTTATAGGTCTAAATCTTAACTAGAAAGTATGATTCTTTTTTTGTAAAGGAAAGATGCAGATAGGAATGAAGGTGCATAGGCAGGTAGGCAGAAAGAGAGAGGTGGAAGAAGCATCCTTTATTTTACTTTTATTTAGCTGTTCACAATGGTTGCTTCTGCCTCGGCCTGGGACTCGTACCCAGGGGTTTATGACTTTCTCCTTCAGAGGAGACTGACTGCAGCTTCACCAGGGCACTCCAGAAACTATGATTCTCTTGCCTATTTGTAGTTAATACATTTTATCATGTGTAATTTTAGATTCTGTCTATATATTTTTCCACTAAGAAGTTTCATTTTCTTATAAAATTTTCTACTTTATGTACAAAATAATCAATATTATGAACTGAATAATCCCCATATTTATTTCTTCCCTAAACAAAGCAAAATGTTAAAAAAAAATTTAAGCAGAGAAGACAAGGATGAAGTGTAAGATGAGATGACAATGGAGAAATAGGAAAAGTGAAACACAGGTTGCAGTTATCATCAACCAACCACAAGAAAGAAATGTAAGAAAAAAATCTTATTGCCGTTTTACCTAAACATGATCACCAGAGACATCTTTGTCCTCTGCCATAGGCATCTAAAATATGTGTACAATTTTAGCCTTCAGAATGACTTCCAAAACTTTAAAATATAAAAGACATTTCTCCTTATTGTTTCTTTTGTTACCCTTGCTCACTGAAGGGCAAAAAAAAAAAAAAAACAGCTACTGTCAGAAAATTATGATCAACTTCTCCACTGAAAAATAAAATGAGTGATAAAGGCTAATGTGTGTAATCCCTTTGTACTTTAATTCTCTCATCTCTTAAGTAGAGATAAGTACCAATACCTCCCGTAGGATTATTTTAAGGATTAATAAAGATTAATGCAGCAGACTAAGCAAGGTGTTGCACCATGTAAGAATTCAATAAATGTTATGTGTTTCTTGTTACTGTTGGCAATTTTGTATGGTGATTCAATTCATCTACTTAGAAAGCTGGGGGGGAAAATACCATTCACAAGCATAGGTTCTCACTTCCTCTTCTACCATGGTGCCTGTATCTCTGACCTAACTCTGCACCTTGCTCATTCATACTGTAATATGTCAACTATACTCCTGCCTCGGAAATACTGCAGTTTCTGCTTTCTGTTTTCAGAAACACCCAGTTATTCTCTGAATAGCTGCACAATTGACTTATAGGACTTTTTTAGGCCTTTGCTAAAGTATTTCCCAATCAGAACAACCATCCTTCATCATGCACCTTGTCCTGATTTATTTTTCTTCAAAGCACTTGACAGAACTTCATATTATACACATTCTATTCATTTACTATCTCAGAATACTCAACTGTAACTGAATGGACAAAAAAGAACTTTGTGAGATGTTTCCAACGGTTTAATTCGTAATAGCTCAAAGCCCACGGACACAAACCCAGCCCTTAGGATATATCTGGACTTGCTTGGTCAAAGGCAGAAGACCTACTTAACTGCTACTCCACCAAAACATGCCATTTTTTTTTCTTTTATCAATTATGTCCTTGATGTCTAATATTCATTAAGCTTATAATACAGTGGCTTAAAACATCTCTCATTCTGAATTTATAATTTTCCCACTTTTCTCTCTTTCCTTCTCAATCTTATTTCATTCCCAATAAAGAGAATATATTTTAAGTTAATTTTTTAAATGGTAACTATTTTATGGAATTTATTCACATGCTTGCTTTATTGCACTGAGTGAAATTTTATTAAATTATCTAATCCAAAAAAGTCATTTTGAATAGGGACAAGATTATTTCCTCAGAAATATTTTGCCACAAAGTAGTAGAAATCTACATCCCTATTATTAACTTTGATACTTTGTGTTTTGGGTCTCATTTTTCAGATATTGTTAAGTTTT
Organism: Solenodon paradoxus; assembly: GCA_004363575.1. Classification (NCBI taxonomy): domain Eukaryota; kingdom Metazoa; phylum Chordata; class Mammalia; order Eulipotyphla; family Solenodontidae; genus Solenodon; species Solenodon paradoxus. The sequence goes on from RJWH01005862.1 coordinate 44,589, forward strand.
GGTACTAAATCAGCAAAAACTTTCTGTTAAATCTTTAAAGGATCTGGATAAATCCCCAAAGTTTACTATAGATATGGTTGATGGCTGGGTGGTATAAGGTTTTAGATTTCATTGTAAGAGGACATAACTATCATATAAAAAGATGGACCCTAGAGCATTTGACCAGGCAGTAGCTTGCCTCTTCTTTTTTTTTTTTGGCTAGAATATGGTTGAGTGGACATATAACTATGGGTTATGTATTTATTAATTTGTATTTATTTACAGTTTCCTTTGGCTGAAGTCATTTTTTCCAAGGAAATATTGTATACAAATCAAAATATTTTTCACAATACATTTCTGATCAATACAGTATCAGTGTTTTATATTTGTCTTAATGAAACGTTGATTCTAATCACATTTTTCTACCACATGGTATCAATTAAAGCTGCTTGGGAATGAATACATATTAATAAAAAATGGCATTTGACATACAGCACATTAGGTAACTTCTTACTAACAGCTTTATTGGTGCTGATAATAAGTTACCTTTAAATACTAACTTTTTATTATTTAGAAATGAATTTCAGCTGTGGCACCCTCGTAGCCCAGTGGGTAGGCCACTGGATGTAGTCCACATACAAATCAAGGACCCAGGTTCGAGACCCAGGGTCAAGGGTAACAACCAAAATGAACAACTAAATAAATGTTTCTTCCTCCTCTCTCTTCCTACCTGCCTGCCTACTTATCTTCATTCCTGGTTGCACCTTTCCTTAAAAACAAAAAGAATAAATGAAAATAGTTCCGGCTAACCTTTTGGTTTTGAGCTCCCTATTCTAAGTTAGAGCTACTCAGAGCATCAAAGGATAAGATGCAACACTAATGGAGAGAGTATTAGCAGCTTTGTTGCATCTAATTTCCAGGCTGAGGTTCTTTATACAATTCTTAGAATTATGGCTAAGGTAGTATTTCAGTTTTTGAGGTATTCTCCTAGGCTATGATAGGATATCTATAGATATGTTTTTAACATACATGGAGATCATTTTAATGGTAGTCTCTAACCATACATAGTCCACATACAGCCCAAGGACCCAGGTTCACATCCTGGGGTCAGAGGAACAACCAGGATAACCTAAATAAGAATACTTCATCCTCCACTCTCTATCTGTCTGCTCACCTTCATTCCTTCCTGCATCCTTCCTTTCAAAAAAAAATGGGGCACACCCTGGTAGTTCAGGTGCTAAGAGAACTGCTGAGGTATGGACCATCTAAAGCCCAAGGACCCAGTTTAGCAACTGAGAGCTGGGGGAACAACTAAATTAACAAATTAATAAAAGTGCTTCCTCATCCTCTTCCTTTCTTCCTTCCATAAAATGCATCTTCCTCTTCTCCCTTCCTTCCTCTCTTTAAAAAGAGAAAAATGATTAATTGGATTTTAAAACTGAAATTATCAAGATAAAAATATTTGCAAATCATACATTCAAATCAAGACTTGAATTCAGAATATGTTCTCTAAGCTTAAAGTAATCAGCAAAAGACATGACTATATCACATTAAGGAAAATACAGGCATTTCAAAGAAGCACATGAAAGATTCAACATTAGCTATTAGTAACTGAAAGGAGTGGAACTCCAAAAAACCATGAGATAAAAATGTAATCTTCAAGAACTGAAAGGAAATAACTAAGAAAGATTACAACAAGGAGAAAGGAGAAAAGTATTCTAAAAGAGATTGAGGATATAGAGGATTTTGCAGATGATGGACAGAGACTTCCAGGAATCTAGTCAAAGAGATTCAGGAGTTTGGAGTAATAGTGGGATTATGGAAATTGATACAGAGATTTGAAAAGTTTGGCAAGTGAATACTTTAAGGATAGTGTAAAAATGAGAAACTAGGGTGACTGGGGTCAATGAAGATAAAGAACATAAGGAACAGTCTCCATGGTCTCAAGATAGTGATGGCAACACTGAGTATAGTGTAAGAGTCTGAGAGTAAAATGGTGACGAGGGAAAACAAGAATTCTGAAGCCACCACTTCCCTCCTCTCAGATGTGGTGTGGAAGCCATGTGGCTCCCTCTTGCTTGACGCTGCTGATTTTAATCACTTTAGCAGTGAAATTTTCAGAAAGTAAAAACACCAAAGCAAAATATATACAGAGAAAAGCAAAACCTCTCCTTTAATTCTTCACTACAAACTTTATTAAATTCTCATTTCTGATTTCCATGTCTGACCCAGTAAACAGTGCCATATTTAGTTTTGTTTTGTTTTTTTGCCTCTAATTTTTCCTCTCCACCCAGAACGGTGAGAACAAAGAATTAAACCATTAATAATCCTTGGTTCGGTTCTCTTCAATGGTGACTGCTTGTACCTCTTCTGTATATTTTAATACTACAATAAAAACCCATGAACTTATCATCAAAGAACAGAAGTAAAACAGTACCAATAATCTGAATGTACTTCATTTGTGAACTGTAATACAATATTTACATACTTCATTTACATACTCATCCATCCTAAACACTGTCAATCACCTAATACCAGGTACCACTTTTCTAAATATTGTCCTCATCACTCCTTTACATGTACATACACACATATACAGTTATCTTTGCTTTTCACATTTTGAAATTAGAAAGTTTTGATTAATGTGTCTGATTGCTGCTATTACATATAAAGCTATGTAAATTAACCTGACCTCAACTTAGAATTGCTTGCATGTTCCACAAGTGAAAATACTGGAGATTCTTGGCACACCCTAGTGGAGCGGCATTTAAGTTAATTGCCTCTGAAGGAAGAAAGCCACATACCCCTGGGTTCGAGTCCCAGGTCTGGGGAAAACTGGTATAAACAACTAAATGGAAATAAAATAAAAATGCTTCTTCATCCTCTTTCTTCCTGCCTTCCTGCCTAATAAAACCAATGGAGATAAAACTATATCATAAAAATATTCAATTCTGCATAGCCTGGTAGCTCAGGGGAGCATTCTGCATAAGCCCAAGGACCCAAGTTCACAGCCCAGGAGGTTTGTGAGGGGGAGACAACTAAAATGAACAACTAAATAAATAAACAAAATGCTTCCTTTTTTCTCTTCCTTCCTGCCTTTCTTTGCCTTTAAAACATACAAACTGGGTTCAAGACCTGGGGCAAAGAGACAACCAGGGCGAACAACTAAATAAAACACTTATTCTTCTTCTCTATTCCTGCCTCCTTGCCTATTCACTTTCATTCTGCCTGTACCTTTCTTTTAAAACAAAAAAATAGTAAATCCAATTAAAAAGGGCAGAAAAAGTAGGGAAAGACAACAATGAAAATATAAGAAATAAAGTAAACAAATGGTAGATTAAATCAATTCTCATTAACATACACATTAGATGCAAATGATCTAAAGACACAGAGAAGAGACAGTAGAATACTGGCTAATAAAATTTCAATTATGTACCACTCACAGGAAATGCATTTTTATTTTACAAAAAAAAATGAAAGTTTAAAAGTTAAAAAAGAGCATGTGCCTCAGGTAGGTGAGGCAGTTAAGGTACATACCATGTAAAGCCCAAAGACCTGTGTTCAGGGCCCAGGGTTGAGGTGAAAAAAACAAAGAATTAAATAAATAAAAATAAAGATACTCCCTCCTCTTCCTTCCTTCTTTCCTTAAATGCTTTTTCATCTCCCCCTTCCTTCCTTTCTTTAAAAAAAAGAGAACAACAATAGGTAAATCATGTCAAAAGAAATCAAGAACAGGGGTGGGAGTGGGAGGAAACAAGAGAAGAAAGGAACCGAAAACCATTTTGAGTTACTTTTTGTGAATGGTGGTCTAACTTCAGTCTTTTGCATGTGGCTGCCCAGTTTTCCCAACACCATTTGTTGAAGAGACTTTCCTTTTTTCATGGTATGATTTTGGTTCCTTTGTCATAGATGATGTTTGTTCTTAATGAAGTAATATTCCTTGCTCCGAAAATGACTTTCTATTATTAATGTAGATATTCTTGTTTTTTTAAAGGAAATTTTTTCATTATTCTTTTGTTTACATTGAATTGCACCTCAGTGTGTGTGCATTTCACAGCACTGCCACCACTTTAACTCCTTTCTTCTGTTTGCTCTTGAAAAGTCTGAATATACTACTCTTTGTGGGAGGATGTTATTGAGGGGGAACTTATGCAACTGAGGGAGGATACATGGGAAATCTCTGTACCTTCTCTTCAATTTTACTATGAACCAAAACTGTGAAAAGTCTATATTTAAGAAGTCCACTAAGGCAAGTCACAGGAAGGGCCACACTTTTGTATATATTATATATAAAATAGGACTTGCATCTGGAATATATACAGAACTGTTAAAAACAAGCACTACATTGCTATACCTTTATATTAAAATGGCAAATAAGCACTAGAAAAGATGATCAACGTGATTCGTCATTAGGAAAATTCAAAGATTGCTGGTGTGAATGAAAAATGATAAAGCCACTTTGGGAAATAGTTTGGCAGTTTCTTATAAAGTTAAACCTATGCTTATTACATGATCCAGAAATCTCACTCCTAAATACAACCCAAAAGAAATGAAAACATATCTACAAGCAACTATTCAGAGGACCTTTATGAATAAAAGATAAAACTGAACAATTCAAAATGACCATTAACTGGTGAAAGGAATAACAAATTATGAGATATCCAGACAATGAAATACAACTCTAGAAATAAAAAAGGAATCAACAACTGAAACGCAACACAAATGGTTCTCGAAAGCACTGTGAGAAGGGAAAGAGGACAAGTGTATATAAATGCTATATATTCAATTCTTAATTTTAAAAAGGAAGAAACAATATAGCATAAATCATATTAGTGGCTGCAAATATCACAGATGTGGAAAGGGAAAGACATGGGGCTTTTATTTCATATACTTTATTAAAATATAATTCACATACTCTTCACATGATTATACACAATTCCATGGTTTACAGTTGTTCAACCATCACAATAATATGTAACATTTTCATCAAGGAAAAAACTCGACATTTTAGCAGTTATTTCTTAACCTCTCATAGTTTTCCAAAATTAAGCAATCATTAATTTTCTATGTATTTCCTTTCTATGTATTTGCCGATTCTGGATATTTCAGATAAATGGAATCAAATTTGCACCTGGATTCTTTCACTTAGCACTATGTTTTCAAGACTCATCATGCTACTATAGTATTCATCAGAACTTCACTTTTCTCCTAATTTTTCCTTTACTTTATTGTTGAAAATGAAATCACAGAACTCATTTGTAATGGCCAAATAATATTCAATTGTATGGTTATATATAACATTTTATTTATCAGTTCAAATATTTTGGGGTTGTTTCTACTTTTTGGATATTAGGAATAATACTCATGTTCAAATATTAGGGTAGTTTTTTATCTTTTTTTTTTTTTGGTTACACATCTAGGAGGAGAATTGCTGGATCATACAGTAACTATATGTTTAAAATTTTAAGGAACTGTCTAGATGTTTTCCAGTAACTATTATCTCACATTCTCACGTCATGTATGCGAGTTCCAAAAAGCCCACATCCTCACCAACACTTGTTAATACTTGCTGTTATTTTCTTTTGTGTATAGGAATCACAGTGGGTGTGAAGCAGACAAGGTGACTTTTTACAGTGACAGAAAGTTTTGTATTTTTATTTTGGTAGTGGTTACATAACCATATCCATCTGATAAAATTTGTCAGATTATATTCTTGAAATTGATGCTTTTTACTTTATGTAAATCATTTCTCAATAAAGCTGATTCTTTTAAAATCTTACACTAAGGTAAGTATTTTGAAAATTATGAGTTTTCACTTTCACACCTACTCATGTGTTATGATAAATGAACACAGATTTTCAAGACCACAACTTGTACAATCCACTAAGACACCCATGCTCTTCTTTACAGTTCTACAGCAAGAAGTATTCAAGCTGTTCTGATAATTATCAGCATCTCCATTACAAGTCTGTTTATTTGGGTCAGAATCATTAAGCTCACAAGTAATTTAGTTGCTTCATGTTACACCTTCGTTTTTATCTGATTTGAGATATCCGTCACTAACCCTTTTGAAGTACTTTTAATAGTTTATACCAAGGATTGTAAAAGGGAACCAACATTTCTTTGAAAGGACTGAATTAATTTAGAGTCAATGTAACTTGAATAGACTGCAGCTGTCTTTACAAGACACCTTCTACTCACAGTTTAAAATGTAAAGTGTACTTATGTATGTAATGGCTTTCCTACATATTGGTCCCCAAACTGTTCACTGCTCTTCACACTTAGGCTAAATAACCAAGGATTTCAAATATAATGGAGACAATAAAACAATGTAAGATATTTGAGATCTTCAGAATGGAAGAAAATATAGAGAAAAAAAGGTAATGGTATTCATTTTATAGAATACTGGCAAAATGGTAATAATGTATGCAATAAACATAAAATTTCATCTAAAAAATATCATCAAGGATTACTATTCACCTGATGTATATACATTTATTTCTGTTTAATATATTTCCCTCTCCCTATAATCCTTATAGGAAAAGGTCCTAATTACAGGGTTTAAATAGGTGTATTAAAATATTCAAATCAGTTTTTCAAATTCAGCACCATGACATCATTAAAAACTAAAAAAGCAGCACTTCTGAAAAAGACATTCTCCCCTAAACACTATTTCTCTGAGCAAAATCATTAAATAAAGATGAACAGAACATATGTACCTTGTTTATAATTTATGTAAATCACAGATTCAGCAACGTTTTGTAAAAACCGAACTGATGTTAGGTCTTAATGATAAAGACAAGGTGTTACGGAAAAAATACACAAGGCAAACTGAGAAATAATTAGGGCAGAAAGCTTTAGGGAGGCCCTAGATTTCATAATTTGGCCATTTAAAATATCAATAAGCCTGTTTCCTGTAATAGACTGGTGATGACTGTAAGCAAATTTCAGTTGGCCTACTTTTAGAAGGTTGCTAATGTTTTAGTTAAACAGACCCTGCATGTGTATAAGTGTGTGTGTGTGTGTGTGTGTGTGTGTGTGTGTGTGTGTGTATGGTGTGTTTATAGCACTCAGTTTAACTATAGCCATTAAAATTTCATAGAGTAAAAAAAAACTTACAGGAAGCTTTTCTGTATAATGTAATCATAATTTCTGAATTCATTCAGCTGAACAAATCAGTTATTATTGAATATGACAAAAACCACATTTAAACTGCTTGAAAGAATGAAACAGGTAGCTGTAATTTAAAAATAATTAAAAAAAAACTCACCTAGAAAGTGCACTCTATTTGGAAATTTACCCCAAAAAATGACAAGCAAATAACAAAAACTTTAACAAATGATGCTAACTTTTCACTTTATGTTAGTTTCTTGAAAAATAACTTTAGTCGTTCAAATCATAAAAGAAATAGCAATGAGTAGTGCTTTTGATTGCATGGGTGGGCTGTTTACATTATTACAAATTTCAGAATATATTTGGCAATTTAAACCAATAAGTAAAAACCGACTGGATAAACTTCTTGAAATTTTGAGATATGAAATTGTGAAATCCTTCCAAAGCAGAACCGAAAATAATAGTGTCTTTCTAGCAAGTAAGAATGAAATAATCGAAGAGAAACTAACCACATTAACTACCCATTGTTTCAGATGAGTACCAGAAATTTGGCTCATAGACACCCGAAGAAACTGTATTTCTAATAAGCCTATCTATTCTTAGAATACTTATTCTAGCTTCTTGCATGCCCTGAAAGCGCAGTGGTTGTTAGGTCAACTGCTTCCGAAGGAGCGCAGGACACCCATCCCTGGGTTCAAATCCCAGATTCTGGGGAAAACTACCAGTGTAAACAACTAAAAAATTAATATAAATGTTTCTTCCTCCTCTTTTTTGCTACCTGCCTACTTGTTTTCATTCCTGCCTACACCCTTCCTCTCAAAAAAAGAGAAAGAAAAAATAATTTGTTCTAAAACATTTTTTTAAAACAAGGGCAGAAGAAGCACTTTCTTTACTTTGATTTAGTTCTGCACATTTGTTGTTCCCCTGGACCCCAAATCTTAAACCCAGAACCTTGGGATGTATGTGGGACTGCCCCCAGGGTGTACTAGACCACTAGGCCACCAAGTACACCCATAAACATTCTTACTTGAACAAAGTTCAGGTACTCAGTACACAACACTACTAAGGATAATAAGTAAGGTTGTATCTGCATTTCTAAGGAATCTGGTAACTGTCTAGGACCAAAATTATAGTCTTTCTCCATCAGCAGTAAAGAAATAGCATAAATAGCTCATACAATTCCTAATATAGTTACAAGCTCTATTAGAGTCCAAACAATGTTACTTTGCTTGGTCACCGAAGTGATTTAAAAAGGTACTTTACATAAAAGTAGAATTCTAGTTTCTCTTTTTTAAAATATTAAATTCATTTTGGGGCACCACTCATAATCCACACATTATGCAACACACGGCATAGAAGGCAAAGACTGACAAATCACTGTTCCTATAATTCAAAACAAAATCACAAGTACAGAATATTCACAATAAGGAGAAATGTCCAAAAAGTGAACTATGAAAGTCACAGGCTGGCAAGAAACAATCAAATAAAAATACATTTAAAAACAACAACAACAGGCTCACCCCTGGGGGAGCAGCAGTTGGGTCAATAGCCTCTGAAGACTACATTCCCCTGGGTTTGAATGCCAGGTCCAAGGAGAAAACAACTAGTGTGAACAACTGAAATGTAAATAAAGCAGGGTGCTTCTTCATTCTCTTTCTTCCTGCCTGCCCGCCTACTTGCCTTGATTCCTGATACCTTTCCTTAATAAAAAAAATTTAAAAACAAAAAATAAAAAATGTTTAAAGCATACCCTAATGGGTCCCCTGCCTCCAGCCAAGGCAGTTCACATGCATCTCAAGAACCCAGTTCGTGTCATGGGTCCAAGAAGAACCACCAAGATGAACATCTAAATAAAATAAATAAAAATGCTTCTTCCTCCTCTCTCTTCCTGTCTGATTGTCTACCTGCCTTCATTCCTTCCTGCACTTTTCCTTTTAAAAAAAAGAGTGGAGGGAGGATTTTCTCTTTAGACTTTAACACCTTCAGCCACTATTTAGCTAGACAAATGGCATGCTAGATATTAGCATATGGGGGTACAGATCCACAATAATACAATCCTAATAGTAATCTAATAAAGAGCTCAAAACAAAAAAGCAAAGAGTACATATTACTAATAAGAATAAATGCCAGAAATATGAAATTTTTTCACTCTTCCTACTATTCAAATGCCAAAATTACACATGAACAGGAATTTCCTCCATCAGATAAGCAAAGACTGAAAAGATTCATAACTGCTAGTAAAGGACAGAATTGGGAAAAAATGAAATTCTCAAGTGTAAATGTCAGTATACTCTGAGACAATTTTTCAACATGGATCAAAATTTTTAAATGTACATGTTCTTTGACCCAGTAATTCCCCTTCCAGGATTTAAACTAAGAAAATAATTCTTTGTATGTTTTTAGCATATATATAGAGAGAGAAGTATATAAAAACATAAGCTTTCATTAAAAAATTTAAGATTAATATAAATGTTCATAAAATGGAATGCAAATTCTTAACAGTTCTGAAAGAAATTCCTAAGTTTGAAATATATTCATAATATAAACTTATAAAAAACCTACATGCAAACATGTGCACAAACACAGACATACATACATATACACAATAACCAATACATGTAAAGAACTTGAATTAGGCAATTATTATAATAAATATAATTAATCCCAAGCAAGTATGAGTAGTTAAGGGGAAAATATATGGAAAGGTATAGGCTAAACTATTAATATATGTTCAGTATCTGGGGAAAGGAGACAAAAAGGAACGAAGGAGCTGAGTTTCCTCTCTGATAACAGAGGATCATTTTCTACATTTAAATATTCCTTGAATTTTTATCATGGATATTTTAACTAGAGTTATATGGCCATTATTTTAAGAAATTAAAAATACTTTTAAGTCAAAATTCCTGTACCCCATACCTTGAAAATAATCATTATTAGTACAAGTCTGTTACTGTTTTTAAAAAAAACCCTCTACCTTAAAATATATACTAACATAGTTTACTACACAATGAGGCATTAAGATACTAAAAATCACAAATGTTACTTACAGTAATGATTAAGAAGAATGTATTTTACTTAGAATTAAATTTCGGAAAGAGAATTTTGAAAGAAAATTATCATTTTTACTTGATGTAAGAATTGATTAATCACAGTTTTCTAGAATATTGTATTGAAAAAACTCTGAAGCAGGTCTAAGTTAATTAACAAAGAGGTCAGTTATTGACAGTGATCCTGAAGATAATGGGAGGAAGAAACTGTTCATATCAGTAAATGTTCATTAAATACATGATGTCCTTCGGTGGAATAGGAAGACAAACAACTCCTTTAGGTTTTCAGTTTAAATCAGTGAACAGTCTTTCCATAGAAACACCTACAGAAAGGGGACTTGCTTTTCTTTTAATTTATAGTTTATATACATCATGCAACAACACTCAACAAGTAATTATTAAGACCTTTCATCAAGCACTTTCTGAGGTACTACAATATAAAAACAGTCTACAAATCTAGGAAGAGGCAAATGAGCAATTAAAATAAAAGTCTTATGAGATAAACATACTGCTGACACTGGATAAGGAGCAGGCAGTGTTCTAAAAAATAAATAGTAAATGAAAAGACCTGAAAGACAGAGGATAGATCATTTGAGGAAATGAAATTTTAATACAACTACCACCAAAAAAAGTATTATTTGGGGAATGAAAGGAGAGATGAGGGACACCATATAAGGATGGCCAATACTGATGCAGGAAAAATACATAGTGAGGTTATCAGTTCACAAAAGATAGAAGGAGGTGTGCCCTGCAGGTCTAGCAGAAAAGGCCACTAGACACAGTCCACATACACCCCAAGTACCCAGGTCTGAGATCCGGGGCCACAGGAAACACCCAAGATGAACAACTAAATAAAATGTTTCTTCCTCCTCTCTCTTCCTGCCTGCCTGCCTTTATTTTAAGTTTGTAGATTCCTTTGTATTTTCTATATACATGCAATCAAGTTATCAATGAATAAAAATGATTTTCTAATCTTTACACCTTTCATTTTTTTACCTTATTGTAATGATTAGAACGTACATTCAACATTAAATGGAAATTACGTCAAACTCCACTGGAATTAAATGGAACCCATGTCAAACTCAGTAGGATAGTATTTAATATATCACTACTGAGTAGATGTTCACTGCAGACTTTATTATAGACAGCCTTTATCATATTGAGAATGTTTCTTTCTATTCCTAATTTGCTGTATTTTTTTTTTGTTAAGGAAAAATGTAGGCAAGAATGAAGGCAAGGAGAGGCAGGGAAGCAAGCAAGAAAAGAGAGGAGAAAGAAGTATTTTATTTATTTTATTTAGTTGTTCATCTTGGTTTTCTCTCACTGGGCCCAGGACCCGAACCTAGGACCTAGGACTGCACCTACCCCCTCTACTCTACCAGAGCACACTGATATACTTTATTTTAATTGTAAATGGCTTGGATTTTGTCAAGGTTTTTTCCACATCTGAGATTATCATATGAATTTGATTCTTCAATTAATATGATGAATTAGGCTGACTGATGCATAATTCTGTCAAATACCACTGGATTCTATTTACTCTATTTATATGTAAGTCAGAGAGAGAGAGAGAGAGAGAGAGAGAGAGAGAGAGAGATATGAGGGAGGGGCAAGAAAGCAAGCATTGGTATGAAAAGGTGAAGATAAGAAAAGAATTAATCAATAGAGGAGTTAATAATCCACAGATATAATCTCCTAAAAATAAGAAATTATTTTTTAAATTATCATTGGGAAGAAAGAGACTAACAGTCGAGTAACAAGAAATTTCCTAAAAACTAAATTACTAGCATCACTACAGTGAAGGGGCTCAGGACAACATTAAATGTTGAACAACAACCAAGAACAGCACTGTAAAGGTTTAGAATACTGGGAACACAAGCCAACTTAATACTAGCTCCCCAAGAGAAAAATAAGCCATTACAGAGAAAAAGGTAACAAAGTGGCTTCAGACTATTCAATCATAACAGTAGACCAATAGTTCAAATTCAGAAGTAATATTATTTACAAACCAGTATTCATTATCCCGTCAAACCATTAATCAAGAATGATGATACCTTCAAATAAACATAAGCTTTTTCAGGAAACTACTAAACAACTTACTCCACCCAAATGAGTACATAAGGAAAAGAAAGGGTAGGGTAGTCTAATTTTACATTATAAATGTTACATGATCAACTGCATGTCTGACTTTGATGAAAACAAATCCAAAAAACTGATCAAATATAGTAAAATCAATACGCATAATTTTAACAACATTTACTATCTGAAATTATATTGTATATCTAATATATTGTTAAAAGTATATTAGAGTAGATAAAGAAATATTTTTCTTAGACAAAGTAAGTCCACTGAAATTCTACTAGCAATATTAATTTTTTTTTTTTTTTTTTTTAAGGAAAGGTGCAGACAGGAACTAAGGTGATAGGCAGAGGAAGGAGGAAAAAATACATATTTTATTTAGTTGTTCATCTTTGTTTCCCCCAGGCCCAGGTCTCAAACCTGAGTCCTTGAAATGTATTTGGACTACATTCGGTGGCCTTATCTGCTAGGCATAAATATAATAATAATTGGCATAAACAAAAGAGCTTCATAAATGAAATGGAGAAAAATCTGCCTCAGTGAACTATATTAAATAAGCAAAGATATAGCAGAATCCTTTAGTAATAAAGTCTTTCTTGATTCCATTCATCAAAAGAGAAAGCTAGCTATTCCAAAAACCTTCCAGAAAAAGATGGTGCACAATCTTATTTGTCAGACAATCTAATCAAGACACAAATGAAACAGGAAACAGTGAGAAAGAGTGAAAATGCAAAGTAGAAATGGGGCTGAAATCTGCATGTGCCATACAGGAAAAAAATCTCCCACTGACTGCAGGATATTTTTGCCTTGTCACCACCACTCTTCCCATTTCAGCTAATCTCTAAATTAACCCCTAATACATATGTAAAATGCACATGGTAGTTAAGTTTTAAACATCACTCTTACCAATTCAGAATTAACCACTAAAATAAATATTATGAGGAGAAGTTCCCAATTTCTGGATAAATATTTGAAATATAATAAGAATTAAAATATTTTCATGTCCTCTTTTTAAAAATACTTTAAATGCAAATATATTAAATGATTATATTTTTAGTATACATACAAAAATATAGAGTGAACGCAGGCAAGTTAATTAGAAAACACAACCTATAGAAAATTCAGATCATCGATGTGTCAGGAGTTATATAGGCATCCAAATAGGAGATTTAATTTAATTTGATTTATTTATTAAATTAATTTCATTTAATTTCAAAAAATAAATGTAAAACATCTATAACATTTAAATTCAACACTAAGAGGTATTTGTTTTTAAAGGAGAGAGCCAAGGTCCAAAGTTCAAAACTGCAGAGCTGGAAATACAGATAGCAAATTCATCTGCAATCAAGATAGTGGTGAAAACCAAGCTCTGCAAGGCAGTAAGCTTAGCTGAGAAGAAGAGCAAAGACACAGAACAACAGAGACTTGGGGAATACCCACAGAAGAAAGCGAAGCCAGAAACCTAACAAAAGCGGCACAGTTGCAAGGAAAGTATCTGGGAAGAGTGGTGCCATGAAAACCAGGAGAGAAGAGGGCTTCAAGAAAGAGCCAGCAAAGACAGAGGCTAAATCGAGATCAAAGAGGATGAAGATAAATCAAAACCACAGCAGAAAGTGAATGGCCATATTGAATTGGTTAAGATTACCTATTTCCATCTCAACTGACAGAACTGAGAGTTTTTCTTGGGGGAGGAGAGGAAGGGATATGGACACTTGGAGGAAAACAGACTTTAGTTATCATTCTTGCTGTCTGTAGTCCAAGACCAATAAAAGAGAGACTCTCTCTGAATGATTTGTTTCTTCTTAAGGGCTACACTCACCAAACTGTGGAGCAGGCAAGATTCTAGCTGCTCGAATTGGGCCATGACGAACAGAAAAGAGCTCCTGTGCTTCCCCACTGATCTGCATGGGAAGACAAAAATATCAGTAAATGAAAACGTAGGTCAGAACATTCTTATATTAAGACAAGATTTCTTACATTTTATCACAATTTTTGGTCTGAAATGTAGTATTAGGTACACACACATTTATGGTTGATCATACACATTAAGTATTTTCATAGCTTGAGCTATCTTAAATATTTCTAGAAAATTCTAAGAACATGTGTACTTCATATGATTAGGAAAAGAAATGGTCTATCCTGGAAGTCTATAATTTTTTATCCTCAGCAAGTCTGCTAAGTTCCTACAAGATAGCCTCATATTTTAGAGCAAAGAAATTATTGCTTAAATTATATTGTTTTCCGTGTAAGAAAAAAGGTAAATATCGTTAGTGCCCTGAAATGCACAACTGAAAGGTTATATTAACTTTCACAAATATTTTGAAAATGAGAAAAGGCAAAGCATATTTTCGCATAACACTGAAGCAAATGGTGAATTAATTGAGGTACCAATTAAAAGACTAGAACTAACTGCTAACCACTTTCAGTAAATGGTTGAACTTCTATTTTATTTTTAATATACTTCTAAAAAACATATTTAAAGTGTAAAATGGGATGACTTGATATACACAGTGAAAGATTACTAGAAACTAATAAACATATCTCCTTCTCAAAGTTACTTGTTCGTGAAGAAAGCACCTAAAATTCACACTAACATTTTTCTAGTATTCAATACAGTATTGTTAATATGATCATCCTGCCTGAATGATACATCTCAACACTATTCATCCTGTATAACTAAAACTTTGCAAACTTTTACCAATATCTCACCATTTCCCCCACCTTCCCTAGCCCTATATTCTTTGTATTTATAAACTGAGAAGATAAAGCTGTTCAACACCTTCAAAGATATTTTCAATTCAATAATCTAGGAGTTAAAAAGTTAATGTAGGCATCTTTAAATGTCATTGTTTTTATTATACACATTGAACAAAAATGTATGAATGTCCATTCATTTTGAGTCATATCAGATTTCTTCCTCAGCTGTAAAGAACACAGTGTTCTATGCAGGCAAAGGTAGAGAGGGTAGGCTAAAATGTCCTGTGAGAAAATAACTGCTTCTCAAAATTATTTGACTCAGAGCACAGTTTGCTGGCTGAAATACAAAAAGAACAGATAAAACTAAAATTAGTAAGAAAGGGTTTCCAAACTGATAATGTCACTCTAATACATTTTCATAATTGTCAAGAGTTTGATGGAATATGTGCTATCAGATGGGAAAACGGCAACAAGCATGATAAAACTAAGTCTTTTCTTCTCTTTTTTTTTTGCCACCCTTGTTCTTGGATCTCCGATACTAGTCCAAAGCCTGCACTTTAGCCACCTGAGCCACAGAGGGGGTGCTTATAAAGTTACTTTTAAATACCCAAGAATTTACAACAGATGAAATACCAATAAATATTCAAGAGAGGAAACATGCTAATGGTATTTATTTTAAATAGGCCTGCCAAACAAGCAGTTTAAAATATCAACAGTATATACATTACAAAATAAAAGGCTTATAAATCCTCTATATCAAACTCTAATATTCTGAGCTGCTTTTTAGATTAACTATATTTTTAGATCTTCAGTTTCTTCTCTATCTGAATTTAAGAGCTGCAAACTATAAATATTTTGATTTCTTATGAATGTCAAATTATGGTAATGTCTTAAAGAGCCATCGTATTCATTTTGCTTATAAAAATCATTGCAACTTATTGGCTGCAACACAAACCCCTCTGTCACACTGGGCTGCAGAAGATGTGAGGAATGCGAGGCTCTTCCCACTCTCTGCAGCAAGAGCACCATCTAGCACCAATTAAATGCATAAAAGTTATAAATTCAGTATAACAAACTAAGTCTCATAACTTTCGAGATTAAAAGCACATCCATTATATATTATATAGTTCTTCGTCTACTGTAGAACTGAATTTAAAATTTAGAAAACATCTTACAAAGTCATTGTTTCAACCTCCCACCCAAGGAAGTAAACACATATTCTCTGAACTTTAAAAATTGTGATCTTTTTTATTTTAACTACTTTTACACAAAAAGGTGTATCGCTGATGTAATCCAATTATATTAAACAGGCATCATTGGCTCTATCAAAACTGCCATGTCATTTAAGTTTCAAAATAATCTGTTGCACAGTAGATAAATAACATTCTTCAGTATACATACTACTGTTATTAAGAAAATGAAAAATACATTATAAAATACTGTAGGACTTATACTGAAATTAAATAATTCAAAGTAATGAAAAAAACATGTCCCACTATAAGATAGATTTACCCAAATACAACAAATATAGGTTTACATCTGTAACAAATCATTGAATTCTAACACAAAATCTACTGTTCTGTACTCTTATTTCCAAATGTCCTAGGAATACCAGTTATCTTTCAGTTCTATCAAATCTTAATATTAAAAAAAGTCCAACTAAACTTAACTAATCATATTAAATTATAATAAGTAATAAAATAAACTTGTCTTGATACACTGACATTTGCTATCACTGTATCCAATACCCAAGAATTTAATTTGTAATAGCAAAACATTTTGAAATCTGAATATGCTATGCTTTTCAACTAAAGGCTTTCAAAATCTGAATGATTTATTCTAAATGTCTGGTCTAAATCCCTCTTTATATAGAGAGCAACAGGTTAAAAAAAATTAGGACTGATTACATAATACATCCCTACACCCATCCTTCATTACCTCTAAATTAAAGTTCTAGAGTCTTTACTTAATAGCACAAGGGAAAGGAGGCGATGAAGAAGCATTCTTTCACTCTCTAGAGATAATTGTGAGTATGCTAAAAATCAGTATTGTTTTAGAAGCATAATTTGAAAGTATCCTAGGTAAGTCACAAATGTCAACTTCTCACAGGAGTGAATTCTCCAAACAGTGTATGCAAATTTTACAGCAGAATACTATTTGAAAACATACAGTGCTAACAAAGTATATAGATAGGATGTGAATATTTTAGAAAGGACACAGAATGCTACGTCCTTATAGACTCTGTGTTTTAGCATGTTCCATTGCCTCTAATTTTCATGGTATGTTCACAGGGAATTTTGCTCGCAAAAAAATGAGTGACAAAATTAAGTTTTTTAAAGACTTTCAAAATGATTTTTATATTTCTTTAAAAAAGAGCTCATTGAAAATGGTGAAGAATGCCAGAGAAGATTTTATAGATCTTCCAAAGAACTACCAGATTCTGTAAATTCACTTTTAAACCAGCAACAGTAAAAACGACAAGAGCAGAACTACAAGAAAGGAGTGTTCCAACTTCCTGGCAACTGTAGTAATTTGGGGAGAGGAGCAAACAGGGAGGAAACCTCTCCAATAGATCCTCATGGGTTTCTGCCTTTGTTCTTACTGGCATTTTAATTTCTGATGACAGACTTTTGTTGTTTGGAGCATAAACCGGACGTACCAGTTTGGAGGCACAATAAGCAGAACAAAGAATGATTTGTTCACACTGTAGGGAAAAAAAATCTTTCCAACCATAGAAAATAGCTTTCGCATGGTGAAAATATGCAAATTACATACCAAACCAAAAAGGGGGTGAGGGGAATACAAGTTTAGAATCTCACAACTCAGTCTAAGGCAAAAGGAAATTATAACAGCCGAGACAATAACATACAGAGAGAAAAGGCTATAAAAGTTGTGGGAGAGCTCTGTAAGTTCTTTTAGTGAATTCTAAAAACAAAAGAAGGTCATCTAGCTCTCAGAACCAAACCAGCTTCTGAAATCCTGAAAGTTTTTCAAAGGTATATAAATACAAAATTATTCAATCAGACTCCAAGAACAATAATAATACTCCACAATGACACCAATTTAAAACAGAGTACATATTTACACCCCCAATTTGGCATTGGTCAGATGGAGGATTGTGTGAAGGGAGAATTGGAACGATGGCGGTAAACTCAGTACTAGTACAGATGTAGATTCACAGTGGTTCACAACCCTGAACCTACAGATGCTACGATGCTCCTTCAATAAAAAAATTTTTTTTGAATTTCAAAAAGTGGAGGATTGTGTTCTACAACTGATTCTTTTTAGAAAAATGTATTACAAGATAATAGAAATGATATACAAATTATACAGAGACATAGAACTTAATGAATTTTCAATGTTAATACACATCTGTTAAGAAAAAAAAATATCCCTCTATTACCAACAGACATCAAGAAACAGAATTCATGGATTCTCCATGCCCCTTCACAGTAATAAACCCAACTCAAGAATAATCATAACGACTATCCTGACTTCTAATACTCTACATAAATTTTACTTTTTTAATTTTATGGAACTAGAATCACATATGTACTCTCTTTTGTGAATGGTTTATTTCATACATTATAAAATACTTATGAAATTCATGCATGCTGTTGCATATGATTATAATTTTTTTTTATTCCTACTGCTATAAAAAATACCATTGTATGAAAATACTACAATTTATCCATTCTACTGTTGATGGACTTCTGGGTTGTTTAGTTCTGACTCTTAAGATGTGAAGAAAAAGTTAGAGAAACTTTCCAGTGAGAAAAAGATTACTGTATGTTCTTTCAATGAATTACCAAGAGTTATCTAGTAGAGCCTTTGAGATTAGTTGATTCTGCAGGGATCTGCACCTTTTCTTGACTGAGCTATTTTACACTTTAAACCTTAGAAACTGATAGCAATGCAAGTGACTCTAGTCCACAGAAATGCAAATGAATTATTTTGTCTGGTAGAGATAACAATTGAATTCCATTCTGTGAAAGTAAAAAAAAAGATGATTCCAAGCAGTACATTGTAGTCCCAATAAGTTATTAACCAGGTTTGTATCTTTTAGCAAGTTCATTCAGCATTCCTAATTTTCTGTTCCTTAGATTTTCACTTGAAACAGCTGTAGTACCTTGCCAAATTTCTCTAATTAATTAATAAGCTAAATCAAATCTGTGGCACATGTCAATTATTTTAGTCCTACAATTTTACCATTCTTAAAATAACATCCAACAATATTTTATGAATATTCTTGCACATGATGTTTATGTGTTCTTTGGGATAATTTATTATAAATATCACACCATATGCATACATGTAGAATTGCTTCTAATTAGAATATTAGGGTAGGCTCATGTGCATATTTCATAGAAATATCAAAAATATCTTATACAGCAATTGTATAAATTGACACTTCAATCAGCAATGTACCTGCTCCATATGCTTCCGGTACTTAAGAGTCAGTCATCACTATGGGTGTTCAGTGGAATCTCAACTGTGGTCTTAACTGGCATTAAGGATCAAAGACAGTTTCATACACATACAGGAACTTATACTATTTCATGAATGATTGTTAAAGTTTCTCATCCAATACAGTTGCCTGACTTTAATAAATCATGAATTTACATCTACTACTTAGAATGAATGAAATGTATAAATCATTCTCCTTCAGAAAAGAATGCTGTCTCGAACCATATATATAAATAATCTTTATTGTAGTGGTGCTCCATCAGGACAAATGATGTTAAGACTTGTCCTGAAGGACCCCTAATTCTAGAATTATATATGATAAATCAGTATAAGACACAAATGAGAGTCAAGAATTCATTTTAGAAATTCTGGAAATTGGTAGAATTTTTTGTATCTAGCTGAATTAATATCTTAATTCCAAATTCAGTAATAAACAATCCTTGCCCACCAGCTAAGGCACAATAGTTGGGTTACACAGCAAAACATATGTCCCATGAAGTAAAAAAAAAGACAGACTTATTTGTAAAAATTCATACAAACATTCGAAGCAAATTCAGTCCCTGTTCAAAGATAGGAAGTATACAAAACTTACTTTCTCTCTATAACTCAAGGTCAAACAACACAAAAGATAATGACTTTTTCTTGATAAATACTTAAACTACTCTTTAAAAAAAAACTGAGGTAAAAATACACCAATTTTTCAAAATGGCTACAGCATATGTAGTAGGTCATTTCTAGACTAGAAATATGAATTAAAAGACCAAGTCACCAAACATGAAAGATAATAGAAAAAGAATTCCTCATTTATTTCAAACCTACCCTGACTTTTACTCAAAAGTATCTCTCAGGTGTGCCCTGGTAGCCTAGACTTGGGAGCAGTCCCACCACATACATCCCAAGGTCCCAGGTTCAAGATCTAGGGCTAGGGAGAATGACCAACTGAACAACTACATAAAAATATAGTGCTTCCTCCTCCTCTCTCTTTCCACCCGCCTGCCTACTCACCTCCATTCCTGCCTGTACCTTTACTTTAAAAAAAAAAATGTATCTTTCATATCAGAGCTCTCCAGACAAATAACAGCTCTTGGTCTTACTAAAAATCTATATAGCAGCCAAAAGGTCTCCCCCAGTAGGTGAGACCCTGCAAGTTTTATACTTTTCCCAAAATCATAGCCTAGAGCAACAACTGCCAGGTATGTATAATGTGCCAAATCGATTACAAAGATCAAACGTCAACATCATCAATGATTCTAACAATATATCTTAGTAAAGAATAAACTGAATTTGTTTATCAGCTACACAAATGTGCTAAATCTGACAGAGATGTAGTACATTTAAATACACAAGACATGCCCTGGTGACTTAGTGGGTGAGTCCACGAGGCGCAGTCCATGCACATCCCAAGGACTCAGGTTCCCCGACCTGGGGCCAGGAGCAACAAACGAGATGAACTAAATTTATTAAGAGTGCTTCTTCCTCTCCTCCCTCTATTCTCTTCCTGCCTGCCCGTCTGCCTCTGTTTACCTTCATTCCTACCACACCTTCCTTTAGAAAAAATACACACACGCATAGTTATACATATATATGCAGAGAGAGGAAGGAGAGAGAAATATACATACAATTGTAGAGTTACCAATCTTTTCTAATTGTTTCACATGTACTACCCAACAGACACACTGAAAATAAAGTATCTTAAAGAGTATATCACACTTCAGAAATTTAAAAAGAAACAGTCATCGATTTTTTTAATTAAGAGAAAGTAAACTATGGACTTCAGTTTGTTTTTTTGTTTGTTTTTGTGGTAAGAAAAGGTGCAGACAGGAACAAAGGTGAGCAAGCAGACAGCAGGAAGAGAGAAGTGGGGAAAATACCTTATTTCATTTCCAATTTGTAGCTGTTCACACTGGTTGCCCCCTGTCCCTCCATTTCATTGTATGTGCCTTGTGTCCTTTGGAGGTGACTGACCTAACTGCTACTCCACCAGGGCACACCGAACTTCATTTATTAATATAGTAATGTATCAATATCGGCTCCTGATTTTAACAAATGTCCCCACTAAGGCAAGGCATTAATAATGACAGAGAGGGAAGAGGGGGAACCTGTTCTTTACACTCAATTTCTATGTAAACCAGGAGCTTCTCAAAAAAAAGTAAGTGTTAATTTATATATGTGTAAAAATAAACAGGAAAAATTACACAAATAAATACCAATCTTCCTTGATAACCCCCCAAAATAGGATAAAATAGGTAAAAGATATAGAGATGGATGGAATGAAGAGATGATGTTTTATACTAAGAAATTCAATTCCTAAAGCAAAAAAAAAAAAAAAAATCAGGACCTGACAGGTTAATTAAATACACAATTACATAGTTATCATTTTACTAATTTTTCCACATGTACTACTCATATGGACAACTCAACTGAACTGATTAAGTCCCTTAAAAAGAAGATTGTTGGCACACCCTGGTGACTTAAGCACTAAGTCAGTGGCTGGGGCATAGACCTTTTAAAGCCCAAGAACCCAGGCTATAGATCTGGGGATGGAGGGAATGAGCAAAATAAGTAAAACTGTTTTATCCTCTTCTCCCTTCCTTTCTTCCTTCTTCCCTTCAAAATGTTATTCCTCCTCTCCCTTCCTCTCCTTAAAGACTGTTCTATTGGGGGGGGGGGGGGGTTTT
>RJWH01005863.1:0-66592 GCA_004363575.1 Solenodon paradoxus
CCTGATTTTTAAATCTGTAGAGTGAACAGAGGTGAAGAGGCCAGGCTGTGCTCTCCCCCTGACTCCAGCCTCCTCCCACTTTGGTCAGGGGTGTCTGGAGGCACAGCCTTAGGGCCTAAGAGTCACTGCCTGGTATCCTGGGTGACGCTGTCACTTGGCTGGTGCAGCCGGACCAGTAACTCATTCTCAAGCTTCCAAAGCCCATCGCCCTCAGAGTCCCGAATTTTGGTTGCCAAGGATTTCAGTCCATGTCATCAATGTCCCAGAGTCTTCAGCGCGCTTCTCTGATGTCAGATCCCTGCTCTCTGGCCTGCTGGTTCTGCCCCAGGCACAGCCCTGGACCTGGAATCATGTCTGGTCCCAGGGCTTCCAGTAGACTGAGCGTCACCAAAGAACCTTTCACCTGGTGGAGCCTTGGAGACCTCACCTCAGATATGAGGACAATAACCTCAGAGGGCGCTCGTGAGAATGGAAAGTGCTCTGCAGATGTGAGCGATTCCTGTTTTAGTGCCTGTCAGCCCTGCTCAGCGTCAGCATCATGACACTGGAAAATCCAGCTGCATGCCCTGCTTGTCTTGGCTTTTCCTGGCTCCGTGGCCCGTGTCCACCCTTCACTGTTTACCCAGATTTTTTAACTCCCATCTACTCCCCAGCTCCTCCAGCCCTCTCATCCAGGTTTCACTGTTTCCCCCTTTTCCTGTGTATTTTCCAGGAGTGCCCAAGCCACCATGAAGCCGTCCCCTGCTTTCTCCCCACCGCCTGGTCCCCTCCCGTTTATACCTCTATCCCAGCGCTCTACAAAGCTGCTTTGTATACAAGTTAATGTGTTCATGTTAATTATGTTATTATGCTAATTGCCTACTCCCCTGTCACTTGTGGGTTTGGGTGTCCAACAGTGCCGACTGCCCTTGGGTGAGGCCCTGTTTTTTTCTGAATCTTAATTTCCTCACTGTTAACCTGGGGAAAGTAACACAGACCTCCTAAAGATGTAGGGATTAACAATGAATAGAACCGAGCCCGATGGTCTGGAAAGAAGCTAGCACTTAGCAGACAGTCACAAAAATGTGAAACAGGGTGGGAAGGATCTAAGCTTTGAGGCTGGTTCAAACCACACCTCTGTCCAGAGAGAATTTGTGACTCTTAGGTGGGTTCCTTCTATTCCCTGAGCCTCAACTTTCTGGGCCTTAAATCCTTCAAAATTGGCCTAACAGGATCGCAGGAAGGTTTGGTGCTAATAGGATGCACAGAGAAGAACAGGCACTCAGTCAAGGGAATCTCTTACTGTTTCTCTTTACCTCCTACTGAGAGAAAATGAGTCTTATTTCTCTCTCTGCACCCTCTTGGGCTGCTGTATGTGGCATAACTTAGTTTCTGAAGTGAATTGAATGACCAAAGCTGATAACTGAGAAGGAAGAGACTACAAGGAGGAGGGAAAGGGGAAAATAGCAAGCTGAGAGGATGGAGGTCACATGTCCCAACTTTGTGAGGCTAGCATTGTAATAGCTCTCTCTTAACTGACGAATCCAAATGGTGCTCTTTTAGAAGCTGTGAAGATGCTTTATTACGCACAGGCCAGGCATAGAATCTGAGCCTCGAAATACTTTTGTGATACACTTTTATTGGTGAGGGAGAGGGGAAGGTGTGAATTAGAACAGGAATTACAAACGGAATTCAGTTATTCATTTGTGAATTCCTCACATGGATAACACACAGAATTCACATAATTGTAAATGCACATAGGGTTTCATTCTCACAAAGGGGTCCTTTTTATCTATTCAGTAGCTTCCAGCCAGTCTAGACTGTCAGGCGCCTGGTGGCTGGGTGGCCACTGTTGGTCCTCAGCGGCTAGAAACTGGGGTACAGCTTCCTCTCTTCTGCAGCATGACCCTGGTAGTAACACTGGATGACAGCATCCCAAGTCCAATAACCAAGAAATGGAATCCACGGGGTGCCCATCAATGGATGTATGGATTAGGAAGATCTGTGCGTGCATACAATGGAATATTACTCAGCCATAAAAAGTGAAATCTTGCTATTCATGAAAATATAAAGGGGACTCGAGGGCAGTTTGCTGAGTGAATTAAGTCAGAAAGTGAAAGACAAATACTGAATTATGTCACCGGTAGCTGGAATATGAGAAACAACACAAATGAAGTGATAAATTAAAATGAACCTTTGGACCTTGACAATAAAACCGAGGTTACAAGAGAAGAGGGGATGGGGGTAGGATCATGTGATAGAGGATATTTTTTCATTATTTTATTATCTTTTCCGTCCTTTCTTGAAATTTGTTTTTTGTTTCTGTTTAATAAAAATAAAAATTAGGCATACCCTATGGAGTAGCAGCTAGGTCAGTTGACTCTGAAGAAGCGAGCCACATACGCTTAGGTCCAGGGGGGAACCAGTGTGAACAACTGAAAAAAAAAAAAGGAAATAAAATAAATTGTTTCCTCTTCTCTCTTCTGCCTGTCTGCCTGCTCACCTTCATTCCTGCCTACACGTTTTCTTTAAAAAAATGTTTTTAATTAAATATTAAAATTAAACACGGAAACTATAAATCACTGTGCTTTGTGTCATAAATGTGGTTAGGTGTAAGAATTCCCAGCATACTAGCCAGTCAAATCTTGCAATACATAAATACATGACCAAATAGGGTTGTCCTTAGACTATGAGGCTGGCTTAATATTAAAAAATCAATCAATATAATTTACTGTATCAACCTACTAAAGAAGAAAAGTCCCTATGAGCATCTCATTAGATGCAGAAAATAAGACCTTGACAAAAATCAACACTGTTCATTGATTAAAAAAAACAAAAACCAAACCTCCATAAACTAGGGCTAGAAAGGAACCTCTCGATCTGGTAAAGGAAATCTACAGAAAGCCTATAGCTCTTGTCAACCATAATGGTGAAAACGGAATTATTTTTCTCTAGCATCAGGAGCAACGTAAATCACCTAGCTGATTAAGGACTTTTTCCGAGGATTTATAAAGAACTCTAAAAGCAGCACAATAAGAAAACTAACACAGTTTAAAAACAAGCAAAAGATAAGAATACTTCTGAAAAGTTATATGGATGGCCAATAAGCACATGAAAAAAATGCTTCACATTTTTAGAAAATGCAAATGTAAACTATGTTGAGATAGCATTTCATGCTTATTAAGACAGTAACAATACAAACTGTTAGTAATCAAGTTTTATGAGATTATGGAGCAAATACAATATTCCTGCATGACAACTGGGCATGTAACAGAGTATTACATCATTGTGAAACAGTTTTTTTGGTTTCTTATAAAGTTAAACATACAACGAACCATTCCCAGAAATCCCACCCCTAGGTATTTAATCCTAGTGAAATCACAACCTATGTTCACATAGAAGCTGTACACAGATGTTTATAGGCCTTTACTTGTAATCACTCCAAACTGGAAACAACCCAAAACTGGGGAGTGGGTGAACTGTGGTACCCCCATGCAAGGGAATACTATTCAGCAATGAAGAGAACTGCTGAGACAGCATGATGGATGCCAGATGCTTGCTTCATGCTCAGTGAAAGTAGACAGACTCAAAATCCTCTAAGTGTCTCATTCGTTTATATGGCATTTTGGAAGAGGCAAAAGTAGAGACACCCCCTGAGGGGTGGGCTGGCTACTAAGACACAGGAGAATTCTTTGGGGGTGTCAGAATTGCTTTATAGCTCAGTTTGGGTGGTTATATGACTGTAAAAACTCACAGAACTACACAATAATGCACTTAACATATGCAAAATGTCTCAGTAAAGGAAAGAAGAAAAGCGCTGAGATTAGATGGGTAAAACTTCAAGGTCTCTAGAGTAGGCACATCTCTGTTGGACCTGCTAAAATCCTGATGGAAAAGCGCTAGGTTTTCCTGGGTACCTTCCTGAACCCTCTCAGAATGCCAGAACCACTGCTGTGTCCCTGTCAATGAAGATTGACTCTGGGGGTTGTCTTCTCCCTTGAACAAGGCAACAGCCTCTTCATTGCTCTTCCTGCCTTCCACAGCCCTGCAGTCTCTGCCTGCAAAATCTAGACCAGAAATGAACAGCAGCCCCTCCTTTCAAAGGCTCTCGCTCAGCTGGTCTGTGAGGTCTCAGTCCACCCTTAGCCCGCAAGATCCTCCTCCGTTGTTCAGCACCCACCCAACATTCCCAGATCTTCCTCTAAGCTCCAGAAACCCTCAACTGCTTTGTATTTGCTGCCATCAGATGTGGTCTCACTGTGGTGCGTTTTGGGGACTGCCTCTGTTCTGAGAGTTCCAGCGTCCTTTTTGCTGACTCCCCCCGCCCCGGCCCCTTCGAAATTGCCTGTCCTGGGAAGTTCCTCCAGAACAGGCCTGAAAACTGTCCCTGCCCTGCTGCCTCTCCCTTGACCTTTCCCCAGTACCACCCCCAGTAAATCGCTGACATTTCTAACTTTATCTTGGCTTATGCTTCTGGAAGGACTTCTCTTTGGTTTTTCTCCCATTGGGTCTTCTTTCTCTGACTCTGCATTCCTGCATTTATTCGTTCATTCAACACAAATTCCTGGAGGCCCACCATTTACAGGGCCTGCCATCTTCAGCTCCGTGCAAGGTTGCTCTCTTCTCTCTGTACCCATCTGGGTCCCACTTATCCATTTGTACCCCTCCTGGACCCCAACACCAGAAATTGCATGCCCTGTAGCCCCTCCATCCCTGGATTGGCAATGCCGTCTTCAGTTTCCTGGGTAGCTTCCTCCTTTCAGGCCTCCACAGGTCTCTCACCTGGCCCCACTGACAGCTCACGATGGTGCAGAGCATATGTTAAGGTGCAGAAATTGCGAGCTGAGGGCCTGATGACTCACATGGCTCCTGTCAGGACTGATTAGGAGAGAGCATGTGTGAAGAGCAACGAGCACGGGGCTCTGGCAGCACACGCCTCCCGTTTTCGTGAATGTGTGTATCTCAGAAATCGGAGCTGATATTTCCTTCTCTTGTGGTCTGTGCCTTTTTCCCTTTATGCCTTTCATGTACTGTTGGGAAAGAGAGATGATGAAACCTTCCACTTGGTGTTCTTTCTTTCCTGAGACACAGGACACGAATGTGCGTGCTTCATGGGCTGGGCGCCCAGGGGCTGGAGTCCAAGCCCTTTTCTGGGGGCTCTGCCGGGAGTTTGGTGTGCGACTCTGTCCTTCTCTGGCCTCATTTTCCCTTCTGTAGCAGACACTCCGACTCTGACTTTCCACTGTCCTTACAGAAGTAGAGTCTGCTGTTTGACCCAGACTCAATGGAAAGGAAGTTGGATTTGTTTTTTGTTTGAGAATTTTCCTCTTCCCACCTCCTTTCCCACTGAAAGCCAGAGTTCACCATGTCGGCTTGTAATGACAGAAGGTAAATGCTCAAAAAACACTTTAAATTTGATGTTAATTCCATGTTACAATTTACTTATGGGGCAACAGAGGTATCTTTCACCCACATTTTCAATTTCTTGCCAAAAGTAGGGGAATTAAGCTAACATTTCTTGAATGTTAGTCGTGTGCCAGTGTGCTCGCATGGAGATTTTGTGTGTGTGTCCTCACTGACCCTCCGGAATGCCATGACAGGACAGCCAGCGTTTTCACTTTTTTGACTGGAAAACCAGGACTCAGAGAGCAGAAGACACTTTCCTACAGACATGGAATAATTAAATGATTGGATTTTTAAGTCTCTGCTCCCTGGCTCCAAAACTTGTTCTTTTGAGGTCAATTGCTTTTGCATTCGAGCTTTCATAAGAGAAATCAAAAGCCCAATAAAAAACTCTACAAGTCAGTGAATGCTTAAGTGTGGAGAACAAGAAGGCTGTGCTGTCAAGCAGCCTCACTTCATTCCCCGTCCTGCCCCCTTCCAGCCTTGCAGTCTTGGGCAAGCACCTCTGCTTGCACTGTTCCTCTTTCTCATCTATGAAATGGATGTGATGCAGTAACTACCTCCGCGTTTGCTGAACGCATCTAGCGGGTGAAGATGCACGAAAAGCCAAAGCCTGCACCTGCCTGGAACCTAGTAAATGTGAATATGTGTTGGGAAGTGTCATTAACGTGTTGTTTTGATAGTCAGAGTCGCCGTTATTTTCATCCAAGCCTGGGATCCAACAGCTTCCGGCTGGCTCCTCTGTTCTGGAGGGTGGTGAGACAGACGTCCTTCTGGGAAGTGTTGCAGTAGCTGCTAGGCTGCATCAGCCATTTGACCTGTGGAGAGGAACGATAGTGCCCCAGCCCTACTTAGCTTGGGAGATGGTGGTTGCCTGGAGTAAGACTTACTGCTGGAGCAGGACCCTAAAAATGTGTTAACACCCCGGTTACTGAAACATTGCGTCCCCTGCTCTGGCCCCTCCACCCCTCCCACCCCCCGCCTGTCCCCTCCCAGCCCTGGTCTGCTTTTAAGTGCTCAAGTGTCCTAGGCTGATCAGCCAGGAAACGCCCTGCTCATTCTCCAGGAGAGCAAGAGGCCTTCTGTCCCTCGTGAGTGGAAAGGTGGCAGCATAAATGGCATATACCAGGAGCTGCTGGCATCCCCAGTGAATCGGACTCTGAGCACAAAAAAGGACCAGAAGTCATTTCGGACCAGTTCTCCGAGACCAGGTGGGAGTCAGTCTGATTGTGTCATTCCCCTCCTCTCACAGTGTCCATTCATTCATGGGACAAACATTTCCTCAGCCTAGTATTTATCGAACACTTCTGATATTCCAGGTCTTGCTCTAAGAACTTCACAACTGTGAATTCATTTTATCCTCACGTTAGAATCTGGTGGGTAAGTGCTGCGATTATCCTAGATTGCAGATGAGGAAACAGACAGAGAGAGGTGAAGGAACTTTCCCCAGGTCACACAGACGGTGCATGGTAGAGATGGGACTCACATTCCAGCAGCTAGGCCTCCAAGCTGCCAAGCCATCAGCTGCTCAGGAGGGGAAGGCAGGTCATCAACATCTTCTCGAGTCTCCTTTTGGCCTCAGAACAGCCCCTCAGAGGCAGGCAAGTATGCGGAGCCTGCTGTATAAATGAAGATGACCAGAGCTGTGAAATGATGTGGCCAGGTGCACATAGTTAGTTGCCATATTAAATAGGAAACTCCAGTTTCCTGGCTCTTAACGTAGTTCAGCTTTTCACGTACTGGTGTGTGTGTGTGTGTGTTCACAGACTTCTGTTTCTGTGTGCATACATGTGCGTGTATAAACCTGTATGCAGACGTGTGTGAGCCTGAGTGTGGTGTGTTAGGATGAGGCAGTGTGGTGGGAGGGTAATGAGACATAACTCATTGGAAGCTCTGAAGGGTTCTAACTAAAGGCCAAGGGGAGAATCTTGGGATTCTGGGACCTTGATCGCTTCTTCCCCGCAGTCTCTGAGTTCGGACGAGGGACGGGCAAGGAGAAGCTCGGAGGTCCTGCCTTCTCCGGCATTCTCTGATGCTGAGGGACCACTGCGAGCTGGTATGACATGGGCCTGGGGAGGCTGCGCAGAGGGGGTGCCCCGAGGACAAGCTGTTTGGGACCGAGACAGACAGCCAGAAATGGGGACATGTGGGCGGGGAGTGTCATTCGTACGCCCCGACTGCTCTTCTGGGCAGGCATCCATGAATAGCTGTGGTGAGAACTACATTTTTAAAGTGGGTCTTAATGTTTTTCACTGCTGGAAAATATGCCATTATGGGCATTTTTCCCCTTCAAATTCCTGGACTGCCATGCCCCCAAGCTCCCGTCCCACACGGCTCACTTTATTTTTTCTCTGACTGAGGCCTATTTTTATACCCACATGCCACCTCCATCCCCTGATTGCACACAGAAGAGCCGGCTCAGCACTGGGTGCTGTCTGTGTTGGAACACGTGACTGGGGAGATGTGACTTGGTTCAGCAAACTGCTGCCCTGCACGCCAGCCCGGCAGATGGGGACAGAGCACAGGAGCAGGACACAGGCAGCTCTGGGGCTGGTGCTGCTGCTATTCAATTTATTCAAGAGAACATGTCACTGGGAAACAGCGGTGACACAGCAGTTGGCACACAGCCTCTGCAGCAGATGAGGAGCAAGGTGTGTGACCCTGGGCGGGCCGCTCTCGCTTCCTGGGCCCCAGTTTTCTCATGAAAGAGAAATGAGATAATAATAGTAATGCAAAGAATTCTGAGAATAGCAAGGAGATGATCAGTGAGATCACTGTAGTCCCTGTCCGTAGTAACCCCCAGGAATCCCTTTATCCCACTCATGGTTCCTGAGATGCTCAGTCTGCTGGACTTGAGTGACCTCACTGACTAGAGTCCCACGAGCATCACGGGTTCCACCAGGGAGCAGGGCAGTCTTACAGGGCTGCTCTTTGAAGCGTTCGCACTGACAGGACAAGAAGAGGTCTCAGGGCATTGTCAACAGGTGTAAAGAGGGGAGCAGCCACCCCAGGGAAGCATGTGGCTGGACCCAGGGAAAAAGAACCCTGATGCAGGGGTAAGTAGGCATCAGGTGTACTGTGGGACCACAAAATGGGAAATGAAGTGGAGGCAGATTGTGATGGGCCTTCAACCACAGAGGGCTTCAGAACCTGCAAGCCGTTTTGCTCTGCTGAGATCTCAGAAGGAGATGCAGTGCAGAGGATGGACTAGGGAGGAGAGACTGGAGGCAGGGAGGCCAGGAGGAGGCTATGGGATGGTCTGGAAATGAGGCTCTAAAGGCCTGGGTGAGGGCTGACTCTGATACAGAAAAGCATTGAGTAGATGTTTGAATAAATGACTGGAAAGGAGGAGATAGGCTGGCTTGTGACCTTGAGTAAGTCACTTGTCCTCCAAGGGCTTCCAGTTTTCCATCTGTCACAGTGACACTGAAGTAGTCCGACGACTAGAACTAGATCAGACCCCCCAGCCTGACTTTTCATGAGGTGGGTGACTTGGGGTGATTACTTGACCACGAAGTCTTCATTAGTAAAAGGAACAGCGTTAGCACCTGTCTGGGAGGACTGTGGAGAGGATTAAAAGGGAGACTCCATACAGAACAGAGCACAGTGCCCGGCAGGTGAGAAGCCTGCACCACAGGTGAGAAACCTACACCACAGCTGCCTTCGCTGTTGTTTATTGCGATCCTGTGGATTACTTGGAGTATTTTCTTAGCATTCCATGGAATTCCACAGAATTCCATTCCACAGAATGTTTACATGGAGCTTCTCTAAGTGAAATCACAGGGCCCGTTCTTGTGTCCTTGTCCACTCTGCTTCTAACTGCTCGTTGAGAGTCTTCTCTTCTTGGTCATCTTGGCTTTTATTGGACTTTGACTCACAAAACTTAAAACTCTCTCCCTACTCTTTCAATCCCATCTTCCCATGCCAAACCCTGTCCAAAGTGGAGCTGATGAATGAATAATAATTAGAGAAACCTGGGGTTCTGAAAAATTCTAGGTTCTCACTGTAACCTCGGGGCTCTTAGCTCTTGTTTGCTTTCTCTGCTATTACCCCAGGCACAGAAGTCTGGAAAGCTTGCTTCTGCCTCCACATCCGTCCCCAAGCTCTTTCTTTCTCCTGCTGCCCTGTATCTGTGTGCTTGTCTCTCTCATGCCTGTGCAGGTGTGTGCACGCACACGCACGCGCACACACATGCATGACACACACATTTCTCTGTCTGTCCCCCCGATACTTTCTTTCAAAGTCAACCTCTTATTCCACCTCTTCCAGAAGTCTCGTCAGGTCTCTGATTCCAGAATGAGTGACTGTTGTCCCCCAGCATTCTCACAGAGCAAGTCTGACCGTGAGAAGCACCACGTGGCGCCACCAGGGCTTCCCTCTGGCCGTGTGCATGGCTCCACCCCATGCATCCCCAGTGCTGTGTGTGCTGTGCTTGAGCTAAACTGAGCCACCCCCGTTGCTTCATCTCACAGGCGGGGAACACAGGTGTCCACTGAAAGGAAGATGGGCGAGCCCTCTGATCCCTTCTCCAAGCTCAGTTCCGTGGAGCAGCGTTTCCCTGGGACCCCCGGATACAAGGGGAGCAAATTCACAGAATATAAACTAGCTCTCAAGACAGGAGAGACACATATCTTTCCCCAGCGGTTCCAGAACGAAGACAAACGGAAGCTTGTGTCTCCATGCACTCCTCTCAGCCCTCTACCCTCTACCTGCCTTTTAGTTCAGCCCAGAATTAGAGACAGAAGGGACCGTAGTTTTCTGATAAATAGGTGGAAAGGGGGATAAGGGTTGTGGGCGGCCGTGTTCCAGAGGAGGGGAGATGGGATTAGAAGTGTTCAAAGGTTTTTCGTTCTTTGATTTTTAGCTCTCTTCCATCTGACCCCTCCACTCTCTTCTTTACCCATCCTGCCGTCCCTTTACCTACAGCCTTGAACCCCAACCCATGTGGATATCACCCCAAAGAGAAATTCCTCTGAGTATACTGCACATCCCCTTCTCTCTGGTTTCTAGTCTCTTCCGGGCCTGAGTTCCCTATGGCCTCACCTAATTTCCCTCAAGACTTGCTCTGTGGGCCTGTGCCTGAAGTTTGGTGGCTATGATATGTAATTTAGGCTCCATTTGTGGCTGGCAAAATATATAATGAGTAGTAGGACTGAAGAATGATAATATTGTTGGAGACCGCTGTGGAATTGGGGCAGGGAGCTAAGGGCTTTCCCTGTTTCCTCTGGGAACAAGGAAGCCGTGACAGATGTGCGTTTGCCCCCACCAGCTCTTCACAGAGTCTGGGACACTTGCTGTCCCCTCTGCTGTCTGGGCTGGGGGATTGGCCTCTGCTGTGGACTGCAGATGGTGAGCATGTACCTGGAGGACAGCTGGCACCAGCAGGGCACGAGGCTGAAAAATTGAGCTTGGGAGGGGTAGCTTCTGTGTGAATACTGGGTGTCCCTAGCATCATGAACCTGGCTCCCATAGTGGGGAAATTCTGGACCCCCACTTGCCCTAGGAAGCTTATTTTTAAAAATTCTATCCTGGTTGGAAAAACAGAAGTGTAGGGGCTTTCCTCTACCTCTTGGAGTCACCCTGGACACATCCCGTCCCACTTCAGGGCCTCAGTCTCCTCATCTGTAGTAACGAAGATGGTGACAGCAATGCCGATAATGGTAATAGTGGTGATGAGTGTGATGTTGATGGTGGTGATGCTGATTGGTGCTGTGACAATAATGATAGTCATGGTGACTGTGGCGTGAGCGGTGATGAGGATGCCGATCTTACTTGTCAGTATGTTATAGATGGGTCACACGTGCTTTTTCCTTGCAATCTTCCAGTGAGGTAGGTACTGTTATCGTCCCTCTTCTCCAGATGAGAAAACTGAGGCACTCAGTAAGTTGGCAAGATCCCATAGTGCATAAATGGGACAAGCAGCGTGCTTTTGACAAGTAGAGTACAGTGGCTCTTTGAAGCGCCCTTCTATGTCTGAAATAGAATGGCAATCTAATTTTACAATTTTCTCTTCTTTTTTTCATGTGTTCTCCTTTGTCTATATGCTGCCCCTCCGCAACTGGAGACATCCTTTCACGTAAATCATGCTCGTTCTTCGACAGTCAGCTCTCCCACCGGCCTCCCTGCCTCCTGCAAGCCTGCTAGAACTCTTTGTTGGCCTCTGTTCCCCACATCGTCTGTCCTTTGCCCTCCTACCTGTCGGTCCCTCTGCAATTTCCTATTCGTTTTTCACTCCAACACTGTGAACTCTTAGTGGGGAGGGTTTAGGATTTGATCATCTCTCCTGCCACCTGTTCTTGACTTCACAATGGGCTAGACTGTCGTTTGAGCCACACTCCACAACGAAGAAATGCCCTTTCATGATTTCAGCCGCGAGAAGTTAGCCTCTCTGGTCCTTCATCTGCCGCAGTGTCATAGCCTCTGCATCCGCTGAGTCTGCTGCGGAGACCTCCTCTCCTCTCTGGCCTTGCAGGGCCATCCCTCCGGGATGCCAGGCACCACCCTGGGTGCTTTCCCACGCACTCCTGTTTACTCCTAACAGCCCTGCGAGGCAGTGGCTTTTAGCCCTATTTTGGCATTTGAGGCTCACAGAAGTAATTGTCCAAGATTGTCTCGCTGATGAGGAACAAAAGTGGAATCTGAGCCGGATCTACCTGCCTCTCGACCTGAGGCTCGTTCTTTCTGGGACTTTAGCGCCCGAATTGAAAATTCAAGGCAGGCGGGACCTTTGGGATATCTCTCCTGGGTTTGTGAAATCATTTAGGAGACAGCTTAGAAACCTAAATATTGGGATTTCTAGGCCAGCCCAGTGTCATAAGCAGTTAGTGACACAGGATATTTGAAATTAGGACGACCCAGAAAACTCAGGTCTTGTAGCCCCAGTTGTGTGGTCTGTGACCTGTCATCACAGCTGGTTTGCTCATTAACATCTTGCCACTGCTTTTGGAGTCTGCTTACATGCCCTGCTCGTCAGAGCTGAGCGCCCTAACTTACTACCTGCTTGCTGCAGCGGGGCTTTTGTCACATGAACTTCTGAAATTCGCCCTGCGGACCGTGCCTGAGCGCCTCTCTGTGTGGGGTCACACCTGCTGCCTGCCCAGGGTCTCGTCCCAGTGAACTGACAGGAAGCCACACCTCGCCTTGCAGTAATGAAAGGTGTGAAAGCACAGGAGAGGGCTAAATGTGGGGGGCTTTTTGTTTTTTTATGTGAAGTCATTTACATTTCATTTATTAAGGAAAGGTGCCAGCAGGAATGAAGGAAAGTAGGCAGGCAGCAAGAGGGAGGAGGAAGCAGTTTTTAATCTAGTTTATTTACTCATACATCTGGATTGTCCCCGCCCCCACCCCAATACCTACACAGGACCAGGGTTAATGGATTGCGTCAGTGGGAGGCAGCGGACCAAACCTCTACGCCACTAGGGTGTGCCAGGGGTAGTTTTGAGTTGAATCTTCTCAATTTAAGTCCCAGGCCAGTCTGTTTGAACTTAGGCAAGTCGCTTAATCTCTCTGAACTTTGTTCCCTGTCTATAAATATGGATAGAGATGGCGCCCCCCCTCATGGAGTGGGGCAAGGATTGATTGGGATGAGGGACTCAGTGTGCTCAACTGGACACCTGCTGAAAAGGAAAGATAATAGCAGGTGTCTTTATTATCACATTCTGTGCCGGGCTGCAGAGAGTCCCAAGGAATTAAGGGGCGGGGTACCCAAGGACACCTCTTGCAGGAGGTGACCCACAAGTTGCCTCCTGGATGAGTGGGGATTTGCTGGGGTGAGGAGCAGGGTGTTGGACGCATTAGGCTGGTTCTGCTGGCCCCTTTCACCCTGAGCGGTGTCTGCTGCTGCCGCTGACTCCGCCAGAGGAGGCGCTCAGGCTCATCTGAGTGCCACCTCCAAGGTTCTTCAGGATGTGGGAGATGCCTCTTTGGACTCTTGCTGGAATCCCAGGCCCATACAGTCCCCCTCTTGCAGCCCCGCTCAGAGCCCGGTGTCTGGCCCTGAACTCCCCCACCCCCACCCTCCATGGAAATGTGACCGATGACGAAACGGAGACGTGAGTCCCGTTTGTGGCTCCATCAACTTTGGAAGCAGATCATGGGAATTTTCTGCATCTGGGCCCCAAGCCAGAAGGCGTTTATAATCAGACATGGAGCAATCATTGGAGCAGAAACAATAAATTACAACAGCGCAGAGAGAACTCCCAAAGCCGCTCACGCGAGCGAGAATCCGGGGGAGCAGAATGCTAGAGGCTCAGGGCCCTGCCACCCTCCCGCATGCAGCCAGGCCTCCTGTCCCACCACACTCAGGCTGTGTCCCCAGGCATCCACAAGCATGTGACCACAGGGACTCGGGGGCAGGGGTGGCTTTCGGATGGGGATGGGTCTTCCACAAAAGCACTGTCAGGACCAGGCTCTTGAGAGGTGTGGGGTCAGTTTAGTGTGGTGGGAAGAGGCAGACATTAGGGGATCAGAAGTGTCACTGCCTCTCTCCAAGACTCAACTCCTTCATCTGTAAAATGGGATGATCGTATTTCCCAGGATCATTGTGAATATTAACATATCAGGCGGAGTTAAAAGTCTGACACATTCTAGGTGCTTCGTAATATCAGCCCTCCCCCCACTGCCTCTTTCTGCCTTTGACATAGCAGTCATTAGCCATCTGTGACTGTTTAAATTTAATTGAAACTCAATTAAAGAGAAACTTTGGTTGCTTGGTTACGCCCTCACATTCAAGTTCTCTGAAACCACGCACATGTGGGAGGGTCACTGCCATGGGCCGCACAGCTACAGAGCACCTGCATCATTGCAGAGCGTTCTGTTGGACCCTGCTGTCCCCACTGCATCTGCTACCAGGGAACGTTTGGTCCAGCAGACACTCACTGGGCCAGCCCAAGGGTTGCAAAGATGCTTGAAACCCTGCTCTGTCCGGGAAGAAGGATTTAGTCCATCGACAGAGATGGGCAAGCAGTGTGAGAAGCGCCACCATCTTCAATCCCCCAGGAAAGGCACCTAAATGGGCCTGGAGGCAGTGGGAGGAGGTTCTCTGGAGGGGTAATGACCAAGTGAAAGTAAGAATATAAGGTAGAGAATGACATTGCAGGGAGCGTGAGAGCGGACAGCATTTCTGAAGACAGCAAATTAAAAAGCTGGAGTGTGCGCCCGAGACCTGCGGGACCTCCAGCAGCTTTTCATGATCATGCCAAGCACCAAGAGCACGATGCAGAATGACAGAGACAGGGGCACATCAAGGAGGGCCCTGCATGGCCAAGAGGTTGAAGATTGGGCTGGACATGCCAGCCTGCTTTGGCCCAACCCTCTGGTGGGAGAGAACTAGGTGGGGCTGAACCTGGTGGGGCTGAACCACAAAGCTCAGATCCTGGGTTGCATGACCTAGGCCTGGACTGCAAGAGCCTCTCTGAGCTCAATGTCACATGACAGCTGAGACCTGTGGGATCCTCCCAATGACCCTGTGAGACGAGTCATCCATCCCCATGTGCAGAAGGGGAGATGGTGACTTGTTCAGCGTCAGCCAGCTCTTCAGTAGTGGGCCTGGGACTGACCCACCTGGCCTCTCTTCTGAGGATGAGAGGCTCTGCCCTGTGATGGCTGTCACAGTGGTAAACTACACTTGCCTGGTGGCTCTGTTCCTTGTTCACAGTGCCTTCTCCTACCATGTGATCTTTGCTCTGTTGTCCTCTCTCCTCTTTGTATCTATTCCCCCCCAACTGGTGGGTCAGCTGTGTGTATGCTCTGATGTCTCCCTGCCCACTTGCAGCATTTCTCTTACTCAGCATGCCCCAGCCCCTGCCCCGTTTCTTAGCTTCCCTTTACAGCCAAGCTCCTCTCATGATGTCTGCTCTCATTGCCCCTTTCCTTGTCTCCCATTCTCTTCCCAGCCCAGTTGTATCAGTAATTCATCCTCACTGCTGCTCTCCTACTGCTTTTTTAAAGTCACGACATGATGCCCATTTAGCCAAACCCATTGTCATTTTAGTCCTCTTCTTGATGGGCCTTCTTTGTCTGCACTCCATGGTCTTGAACACCATGTCTATCCTCCTCTTATACCACCCTTTTATATCATGGACACAGGTAGAGGTCTTAAAATTGGGGCTATGGTTTGTAAGAATTCAGTGTGTATGAGCTAGCTAGCAGCATGTTGATTATTCCCAAATGCATCTCTAGCCCTGAGCTCTAGACTAATGTCTCCAGCTCTCAGCAACTCTTCTTAGATGTCTGTCAGGCATCTTAGACTTACCATGTCCATAAAGGAACTCTTGAAGTCAGGTACCCTCCTGCACCTCCCAACCTGCTCGTCCCAAGGCTCTCTCAGTGAATGGCCCAACCAACAACCCAGGAACCATCTTTGAGTCCCCTTTTCTCTTCCCCATCCCCAGATCCAAGCCGTTAGAAAGTCTGGGCAGTGCCCCTTCACTCTAAATTCTGAGTCCTGCCGTGTGCCACCTTCTCCATCGCCACCCCCATCATCCAGGCCATGTGTGACTTGCAATAGCCTCCCAGTGTCCTCTGTTTGCTGCTGTTTTCCCCGCATCTCTCCTCCTACAGAAGACAGGTCTGTCTGTCTTCAGACAGGTTGTATTGCGCCCCAACTTAGCCTTGAATAACTTCTTCTCCTCACTCTTAGAATATAAAGCAAAGCCTTCTCCATGGTCTGCGAGGCCTCCTGTGAGCTGACTCTCTGCGGCGCCCACTGCACCCCTGACTCCATCTTTTCCAGCCTGTCTGATTCTTCACTGTTCTTTGAAAGAGCCGAGCTTCCCAGTCCAGGCCCCTTATATTGCTGTCCTTCCTGCCTGGCATACTCTGTCCCTAGATTATTCAGTGACTAGCTCCCCACTGTCATTCAGGCCTCTAATCAAATATCTCATTCCCAGAGAGGCACCTACGCAGAGTGGAACACTCTCGTCACTCTGTATCCCTTCACTCTGCTTCTTCTCCCACAATACCTGTCAACATTGACCATTGGGTTATCTGTGGCCAAGTAACAAGCAGTCCCAGACTTAGTGACTTAGCAGTCCCGTTCTTATGCTCATGGCCTGTGGATTGGAGATTATGTCAGGGAGCTGCCTGGTCTTTCACTCCACGCAGGCCCCACGGAGACCCCTTGGGTGTTCAATCGGCAGCTCGGCAGGTGTGGCAGATTCACAAGTCTCACTCTAGAAGACGCCCACCCTCCTCATGCTGTCTCAAGGGTTCCCCACATGGCCCAGAAACATCATTGCACTTCTCACGTGGCGACTCAGGACTCCAAGAGGGAATATTCCAAGAGACAGGGAGTGGAAACTGCCTGTGCTTTTGAATCCTGGGCCAGAAAACTGGCACAGCAGCATGTCCCTCTTCTGTCCTCCTCAAAAATAGGACAAAAATTGTCACACGATCCATCAGGTTTCCAGGAATGGGGACATAGACTGCACCTCTTGATGGGAGGAATGTCAAAGACTTCGTGGCCAGCTTTAATCCATGACCCCTGAGTATGTATGCATCTGTTAGGCTTATATTTCCCGGTCACTCACCAGCATGCAGGCTCTGTGAGGGCTGTGACCTCTTTTCTCTCATCCATTTCTTTATCCCCAGCACCTAAAACAGTGCCTGCCACAGGAGAGGGAGCAATGCCAAATGAACAAATGAATGAATGGGAGGTTACGTGTAGAGCATGCCACTTTTCCTGTGCAGGTTTTGATATACTTGGGGAAACTGGAGATGGTTATTCTCATCTTGCCTTTTTATGGTAGAGTCTTAGAGAGTTCTAGATCAGGGAAAACTCTAACTCAGCCCCGCAAAGTTATGACCAGACCATTCTCTTCCCCTGCCCCAGCAGCTATGTCCCACCTTATATTTCTTCCAACTGGACAGGTGTGCTGAGAAGTCCCTTGGGATGTGAACTCGGGATCTTAGTCAACAGGTGTAGGATCCGGTCCCGGCTCTACTGTGGGACCTAGGTTAGTCCTTTTCCCTCTCTGTTTCTCTCATCTGTAAAGGGAGGGAATTGTCCTTAGATCATGTTCTAACCAGCTGGGGCCCTGGCGATAAGAAAGAGAAAGGACTGTATAACTGGAAGCCTCAAGATGATTTTTCTCAGGATAAGGGACACCAGGAAGGGACCTAGGGGACAAATGGGACATTGGTCTCTACCTGCTTGCTGTCCACTTACCTGCAATGCTGTATGTGTGCCGCTGTCACAGCTGGTCTGCCTCCTCTGCCTGCCGGCCCTGAGGGCAGGACAAAGCCAGCCTGTTTGACCATATCGGAGACTCTGTTTCTTTCGCTCCCCATGTCTCAAATGGCCAGTGGCCTGTTTCTGTCTTTGGAAGCAGGGTTGCTGGAGTCCTCAAGTTGCTAAACACTGATCCCTAGGCTCAAGGCACAGACCCCCAGAGAGACCCCACTGAGCTGCAGGGAAGAGTGCGCACTTCGCTTCTGCTGGCCCTAATCTCTGGTGCTCAGACTTTGTCAGAGCCAACACCTCCTTCATAAATCATCGGCATCCTGGGCTTCCTCTCCTCCAGCATCTTCCATCAGACTCCACAAGGCATTCAGGAGACTGAACCCTAAACCTGGGCTGACCTTGGCTCAGCATCCACTTTTAGGGAGGAAGCGGGGAGGTCGTGGTGTGATTTTCAGGTGCTAAGGGGCTCCTCAGGTCAACCAGGCTCCGCAGCACCGCTGAGCACCCACCTGGCTGGATGCCAGGGAGTCGGAGGCCAGGGACTGTTGAGCCTGCGGAGCATCATAGTGCAGTGAGTCCTCAGTGTGGTCTTGGAAAGTGTGACTTCAAGTGAAATATATGTAACGGAAGCAGGTCCTTGAATAATGGGTTTCATTCACACTGCTGGGATTGTCTTTTCTCATCAGTGTTAGAAAGAAACGCCTTTATGAGGCCCTGCTGTATGTATGTAGGTACATATGTCGGCAGGGGTGGAGGTGGGGAGTGGGGTCTGCACAATAACCAGCTGTTTTCATGCTACAGTCAGAGAAGTGAGCTGCTGGAAGGCAGCGTTTGTCTGCAAGAACAGAGCACAACCTAAGGGAGCAGCTTAGATAAGCACAGGGGCAGAAGGGAAGTTCCAGGGCAGGCTCCCTGGAAAAAAAGGTACCCTCTTGAGTCCAAAAGGGGGCCCTGGGAGAGGACATCCCAGCCAGGATTGAAGTGGGTCAGGGCGCAGGTATGTGAGGGGGGTGGGAGCAAAGAGCAGAAAGGATGAGCACTTAAGGCTTGGAAAGCCATTGGCTGCCAGAAGTGAGTGTGGAGAAGCAGCCTCCAGGAGGACTGGATACCTTGCCGGAAGAGTTTGGGCTCCAACAAATGGACATTAGCGTCACTAAGCAGCGGAGTTACAGCCAGATGTGCTTTTGATGGCCACCCTCAGCTGGAGTCTTCTCTGGCAGGGAGACTGGCGGCCAGGACATTGTTGGAGTTGTGAGGTTGAATCCAGCCCTTGCTGCTCACATAGCCCAGAGTGTCACCATTAGAGAGTCATTCCAGTGGCAGAGGCCTGTCCTGCCACCATTTGTGAGCTCCTGTTCTGTGGCGGGTCCTGTCTGCGGGCTGGGCATACAAGGGAGTGGACCTCAGGCAGTGCAGTCCAGCAAGGCAAGGGCAGCTTTAGAGAGCAGACGGCCAAGGCCATCAGTGCCATAGCACTGGTGTCTTTGGTAGCTTCGAGAGGACAGAAGGGAGACCAAAAATGTAGATCCATTCAGCAAGCACTGACCCAGTGTCTGCTCTTCAATAAAGGTTATGATGAGGGGGCAGCACAGAGTAGGGGCTCAGAAATAACTGGGGATAGAGGAAACAGCAAGGAGCCTGGGGTGATGCAAGGAAGGTGCCTAAGACTCACAATTTGAGGAAATTCATTTTCTCAGGTCTTCTCCTAAGAGCACAACCTCTTTAAATTTTGTGTTCCAGGGGGTTCACCTAGGTCCTGGTACTATGGAGAAAGATGGACTTCCAAACTAACATATAGGCTGAGACATAAAGTTCGAGTAGGAATTTGTTGAAGAGAAGGCTTGTGAGAACAGCATTCTTAGAAAAGGCAAGAGCATGTGCAAAGGTCCTGAGGTAGGAGACATATGCACCCAGGACCCGCATGTTGTCCGTCCTAGCCAGAGAGTTGACATGTAAGGCTGAGAGGAAACCCGAGTCTTGTAAATTATGTTAAAGTAGTTAGGGTTTTACTGGGCAATCATTTCAACAGGGGGTCAGTATGAACTTCCTGTGGTAGACTATGTATGGATTGGACCTTGAAGGGTACATAGAATCCAGGCACATGAAAGTGGAGGAAGTGAGAATTCCTGAGCTCAGAGCCAGGCCTGAGAGACCCTTCCCTCACACATCGGACTGACCCAGTCTGTGGTATATTCAGGGCACTGTCTAAACAAGGGGACACCTGTTTGCATGTAACCTTTTTGCTAGAGAGTTTGATTGGCATATTTCTAAAGAATAAGTTGATACAAACTAAGAGGCTTTCCGACCCTATCCTCACCCTTCTTCCCTGTTCATAGCTTTGTCTGTGTCACTGGAGAGAGAAAAGTTGTATTTTCAGAGACTCGTGGGCTCAGTAGTTGCAGGTGTGGAATTGAGAGGCAGTGGATATGGAGAAGCAAACACCAAGCAGGAGGGATATACTGAACCAGGCAACTAGTATTTCATCCCACTTGAATCTTTGCCATAATCCTAAAAGGTAACTGGTATCACACCCATTTTGTAGATAGTAATATTAAAGCTCAGAGAAATTAACTAGTTTTCTCCCATATCACAGAGCATATAAGAAGAGAGGTAGGATGTGAATCCAGGTCACTCTGACTTCAGGCCCATGCTCCTTCCTTTGCACCACACGGCTACATGGGCCTACATCTACTAATTAACCTCTGCAAGTGACTTATTCTCAGTAAGCCTATTTCTTCACTCATAACTTGGAGGGACTGGACGGCGGCCTAGAACAATGCTTCTCAGGCTTCACCATGCCCACCTGGGGAATTTGTTAAAGTGCAGATTCTAATTCAGATGATCTGAAGTGTAACCCAAAAGTCAGACTTTCAGATGCGCCCACAGGCCATGCTTCCTGTCCATGGACTTCCCCTTGAGTACCCCAGGCTGGGCCATCTTCAGGGGCCTGCCAATCCACAAGACTGACCAGCTAGGGAGAGGAGCAGAGGCACTATTCAAATCAAGATCATTCCTGCAATTCCTTTCTATCCCACTCAGCTTCTATGCAGAGCTCAGGGCAAGGAGCATGCTTCTCCCCTTTATAGAGGAAGACTCGGGCTCAGAGAGGACACAGCGCTGGCCTGCTCCTGGCGACGTCTGCCCAGTGTTCTTTCCTGTACTCCCCTGCAGCCTCTTCTCCTTGGCACCCTGAAGGTCAACATCTCCCATAGACACCTCCCAGCATAGATACTCCTTCCTGAGATGGAAGCAGCAACTTTGTGACTTCTGGGGTGTCGGCCTGCCCCTCACCTGCTCTCTGCTTAGCCTGAGAATGGCAGGGGCTTTCTGGAAGCAGGAGCTCAGGAGGAGTCTGCTTCCCCTGGGAAACCTGTCCTCGTGTGGGTGGCTTCACAGTGCCTGGCATTGCCTTGCCCACGCTCTCTGGGATGGCATCAGGTTTGTTGACTTGGAAGGGAGAAGGATCTGGAATTGTGGGTGTTTGCGAAGGATTTGCAGGTCTTGTATTTAGCCTTATTGTCAGGGAAACGGGGTTGCGGGACTGAGTAGCCAGAGCAGGATGGCTGCACCTGGCACCGCCGGTGGACTAAGTCCGCTCAGCCGCAGGGCCACCACTCACATGTGCCGGGGCTTTGCCCTCACCTCAGCTCATGCCTCACCCCTGTCAAGAAGCCTCCTCTTCTTGCCCTTCTCCAGTCCAGTCCTTCCAGGCCCTCCGTGACTCTTTCAGGGAGATTTCCCACCCGTCTGCATCTCTCCTTTTATGAACCAGGACCGCATCCCACCATCCAGCTCCTGTCTGCCGTCGTGCCGTGCTCTGTGTGGGCTGCACGAACTTGTTCGT
The DNA here is from genome assembly GCA_004363575.1 of Solenodon paradoxus. NCBI lineage: Eukaryota > Metazoa > Chordata > Mammalia > Eulipotyphla > Solenodontidae > Solenodon > Solenodon paradoxus. The sequence continues at coordinate 21,408 of RJWH01005863.1, forward strand.
GGGTCCACTTGCTTTCTCTCCACTTCTCGGGAACTAGGAACTTCTGGGGAACTAGGTTTTCTAATGCATCTGTATCTCCCAGAAAGCATACAGCCAGTCCTTAGAAAAGGCTATTAAGACAAGCTCCGTGCAGTTGGGGGCCCAGGGGACAAGGGGACGGGCCGAGAAGTTTGGGCCGGCTAGCGGCGCTTCACGTCCCCTTGGCCTCTGTCCTCTATAAAAATGTTTGGAAACTGTGCCCCTCCCTCCCCAATCCCTGTGTACACACATGGCCATGGGATCGCAGTGTCTGCACCTCTCAACCAGAAAGTCCTGCCACCCAGCTCTCAAAGCCAGCAGCCTCATGGCGAAATCTAAATGGAATGCCAGGGCAAGGTTCTGGAAGGACAGGCTCGCCTGGGGCTGGCAGGACCCACAGTCCTGTGAGCAGGAGAGCGTAGCACATCAGGCAGGGCTGAGGCACAGGCACCCTTCCTGAGAGCCAGAGCCGCAGGAAGAGGCCCTAGCTCCCCAGAGGTGAGAAAATCCCGAGGCACCAGCATGCAGCCTGGGGAGAAGAGCATAGAGGGAGAGCTTGTGCACGGATCGCTGTGCTGCTATGTGGCATGGGATGGCACTTCCCTGATGTCATCCTGGGCCTGGATGTCTTTCCCCTGTGACATGACGAGGAGCTGAGAGAGCAGCAACCCAGCCTCTTCTCGACTCCCCCTTCTTTTGCACCAGGGCAGCTCTGACTTTGGGGGTACTCTCCACAATGGATAATAATACTTGATTTGAGATTTAGAATAGTGTCTGCACATGGCATAGCATGTGCTTGGCGTGTAGAAAATGCACGAGGAGATAGCAGCTCTACTCGTGCACTCCAGAAAAGCCCTGACTTTCCAGAACAAGCCATGGCTCAGAGATTGTCTGAGATGAAATCAAACCAAACCCCCGCCCGCTGCACTGAGTGCTGTGGAGGCGGTAGTGGCCAAGACCCTTCCGGGCGCACGTAGGAAGGACTGGGTAAAGAATTCCTCTCCACAGAACTTGGTAAGTTATTGTGAGTCTCTGCTACTAGTGTGAGAGAGGACTCTTTCCTCATTCACTCAGATGCAGCTCTTCAGTCTTGTGAAGTGAAAGTGTTCACCAGAATTATTCTCAAGATAAAATTTACACATGCTTCTTTTAAATCCCTACACTTCCCATACTTTTTTCAATTTAATTCTCCAATGCTTTTTTTTTTTTTTCCAATTCCAAGTTTAAAAAGGAGGATGAATATGTCTTTAAAACCCATTTTCAAAACCAGCCTCAGAAAGTACGTAAGGAGAGAAGGAAATGGGACAAGGGCGTTTTCACGGAAAGTGACAAGAAGGCACTGGAAGGAGGACAAGTGAAAACTGAAATCATGAGCGGCTCCTGTCCTCTTAGGAGGGAGAGAAGTTGCAAGTCTGCACTGGGCTTCTAAACGGCTCTGTCAGTTTGCTGGAGATATTAGTAGAATGATTTCTGTGCTCTCTGGGCTGTGTAACTTCTCAGAAACCAGAGCCACTCCGGCTCACATCCTGACACTTGACCCTGGCCCCAAACTGGGCCTTAGCACTGCTCTGGTTGCAGGCCAAGCCTATGCTTTTCACAGCAGCAGGGGCTCAGTCACCAGGGAGCCTCGACTAGGGGCTCGACAAGGGGAAGACCCTGCGCCTTCCCAGCACCCGGCCCCAAGGAGCTGCCCTTCACTGACACAGGCGAGTCTGCAAGCAGCACCGTGGGCTGGAGTTTGGGTTTATGTCTTCTGCACTCCCCTTCCTCTCTGGCTACGTGCAGGCAAAATGTCGGCTTCCAAATGTTGCCCCCTTGTGGGGTAGATCAGCTCTCCTGATAGCACCCACCCAAGCTGGGGGTCTAAGGGGAGAAAGTGGGGTGTAGACAGAGGCAGAAGGACTGGAGGCTTCTGTCCTGGTGGGTGTCCTATTATTGGACGTTCTCCCGTCACCGCTCTTGTTCTCGGAAAGATGGCTTGGCTTCCGTTCCTTAGAGGACTGTGTTCCGAGGTAGCAGTTCACACTCTCAAGAGGGTGGGTGTGGGCGGGGGTGAGGAACCACTCTGCTCCCAGCACTGCTGTATTGTCTTCTGTCCGATCCTGCTGGAGAGTGAGTAATTGGGATGGGTATCTCTGGGACCCTTTGACATGTGGGAGCCCACACAGGGCTCTGGGCTGGGGAGGCCACTTGTGTGTTCAATTGCACAGTTATGCTTTTACCTCAAGACCCCAGGCCTCAGCCTCTGCAGCTGCCCCTCTGAGTGGGAGTCAGAGGGCTGAGTAAAGTTCAGGAATATTTAGGTCATAAATCCCAGTCACCACTTGCATTAGTCAGGGCTCTCCAGAGAAACCAAATACATATGTATGTCAATAGAGATAAAGAGAGTGATTTATTTTAAGGAATTGGCTTGCAGGACTGTGGAGAGACCGGGTCCAAAATCCGGAGGGTGGGTTGGCAGGCTAGAGACCCAGGAAGGGTCGCGGTTTGAGTCCCAAGGCCATCTGTCTCCAGGGAGGTCTGTCTTTGTTCTGTTAAGGCCTTCTGCTGATAGGATGAGGCCCACCTATGTTATAGAGGGTAATCTGCTGGATTCAAAGTCCACTGCTTAGTCCACTGCTTAATCTCTCCTAAAAAATGCCTCTATAGAAACATCTAAAATAATGTTTGATCAAATATCTGTGCTCCCAGCCAAAGTTAATACATAGAATTAGCCATCATACCACTTCACATCTGAAGAAACAGTGATAATGGGAAAACAAAACAAAACAAACTTCTCCAACTATCTTTTTAGGCGACCTTCTGACAGCCTTGTGGAATAGTCAGGAATGGCCACGATTAGTTGACTCATCCCATAAATTCGCTGCTTTGAACCCTGATTTTGCACCAGGTACTGGGTCAGGTCCTACAAGTCACCCTGGTCTTTTACCTCTTGAGAACCCAGTGGTAAAGACAGACATTGAATGAGTAATGACCTTAATCCATCATGATTTAGTGATAAGAGTCATAAGTCTATAAGGGAGAAGTAAAACAGGGAGTGTGAGGATGACTGGGCCCTTAGCCACAGAACTCATCTAAGGACAGGCTGGAGGGGACTCATCTGTGGAGGTGAAGTTCAAGCTAAGACCTGAGGGAAGCATAAGTGGGCCAGGGAAACTGGTGAAGAAGAGCATTTCAGGCCAAGCAACCATGTGTGTGTGATGACCCTGAGGTAAGGCAGGGCCTGCACATTGAGACTCAGAGGGAAGCTGGCTGTGTGTATAGGTTGTGCACTGTGCAAGGCAGGGGAGTTCTGTTAGAGCCGGAGAGGAAGACAGTGAGGTTTCTAGACCCCTGCAGGATCTTTAACTGCAGCTAAAGGGCCCTAAAGAACCCCTAAAAGATTTGAAGCAAGGGGACCACGTAAGCAGATTGCTCCTTTTGTAAAGATCGCCACCAGTGGACTGTAGAGAGCAGAGTGGGAGGGAGTAAGAGCAACTGTGGGGAGAATTTAGATTGATTTTTGGCTTCCAGGGAAGGGACCAGAGTGGCTTAGACCAAGGAAGTGCCATGAGGAGGGACAGAAGAGAATAGATTTTGCAACTTCGTGTTGGTTTGGATCTGGGAGGTGAAGAAAAGGAGGAATCAAAGACACATGTAATAGTAAGCCATTTTATAAATGGGGACAGGTCTGCAGAGACCTGTGCTGTTCCCAGGCTTACCCAACCAGCACTGCACAGTTTGAACTGCAGCCCAGGTCCACTGGACTCCACAGTTGGTACACTTTGGACTGGTTTCCTTAACTCAGCTGAGCTGTCTGCTGCTAATAAGAGTGAAGTTCAGGCTGTTTTGGGGGGCTCATCTCATTCATTCCACAGGCTTCAGGTGTGACACTGATTAAACCCTGACCCTGGTCACCTATTCAGCCCTGCTCTGATGGAGTCTCCCCAAGATTTCTTGACTCTCACCCTCCGTAAAGACAGCATATAGCTGCTGTGTACCTCCTGGCACTAGGACAGGTGCATGCCAGCCTTGCTCTGAGCTCTGAGGTCCTGCCCTCTGGCCAGTTCACGCTGCTCTTTATCTAAGGAACCAGGAGAGAGTGTGCGGGTGCTTATCATCCATTGACTGAACATAGACCTGGAGAGCCAGGCCGAAAAGGTGTGCATTTGTGCATCAGCAGTCCTGGGGTCCATTAGCTTAGGCCATGGACAGCTTACTCTACCTCTGAAATGCTTCTTTATCTGCAAACTGAGGAGTATGGGCTTACTTTCTAGTTGAGGGAGAGATTAGAGATGTTTTTGTATAGAAACGCGTGTCTATTAAGCACTCATTAAATATCAGCTCCTTTAACTTCTTTATAGTCGTTTATGGAGCAACTACTCTGCATTTGGATGTTGGGTCTTTAACTCGATCCTGGAAATAAGAACCTCCTGCATTGCATCAGAATTTCCAGCATACTCCTTTGCATACAGTCGGTGCTTTGCAAATTAAAGGGTTTTCCGGAGACAGTTGAATTTACTGAGCCCCACATCTCATTTTTTCAAAAGTTCTTTGCTACATATGACAATCCAATCAATTTGAAAGTGGAGTGCAGACCCCACTGCATGGGTGAGTGTGGAGAGAGCCCCCAGCCTTGAGTCTGGCTTGCCTTCAGGGAAATAGTGACTGTTTTCTCTCTTGCAATGAATTCTGTGTTTTTCCCAGTCCGGAGATTCCTTGGAAGACTGGAGAGTGCTGGGAGCAGTCAGCAAGGGCGTAGGCAGCTTCTCACTGGACTTGTCTCCAGGACTGCCAGACCTGGCAGCAGAGGGAATGCGTCTTCTTGCATTTTCAAAGATCAGTCTCTCCCATCCAGGAACTCCTCCAGTTCTGGAAACTCATAGATCAGCCTGACCCAGCCACCGGTTGGCACTGACCTTCATACCTGGGCTGTCTGAAGATGGGGAGAGACACCATCAAGGGAAAGGTTTCACAAGCTCCAAGCGCAGACACACTTGGACAAACACTCGGTGGTGCGGTGTGGTGAGGACACAAACCTCAAAGGCAGTTCTAGATTCCTGGGAGAACATGAATCGTGTCCGTAGTCAGGTTGAGACGTCCAGAGAAGGAGCATTCTACTTGGAGTCTGGGAGGGAGGACTTGCTGTCTGGACGTACCACTGACTGTGTGACCTTAGAAAAGCCCCTTCCCCTTGCTGGGCCATCATGAAATCAAACAGAGAGAGCGAGTGATGCCTGAGAGCCCCCCAGCTCTCCCACACTGTCTGTTGTTAGTTTGTACGTTCACTCATCATTACGAAGCACCTGCTGTGCTGTGGCCGGGGCAGGGACCTGTCCCCTGGGATCTCGCACAGGGCACCGTGTGGCTATGTTCTATTTTTCTCCAAGCTGTGATGACAAGAGTCTTGGCTGATTTCAAAACCAGACTCAGAAAGCCAAAGCGTCTCCTCTTCAGTGCTAAGCTTTTCAGCTTTCAAAGAGGCTTCCAAAGAGGCACATCCCCAGGTAGGGCAGCCTGCAAAGGAATCGCCCCCAGGGGCCTTTGCACTCTTTTCGGATAAAAGTATTCTGACTCAGAGTCCTGTGGTCTAGGTCCTGCATCATTCAGAGGACAGGACAATTTCTTAAAACTGCAGCACCCCTGGCCTCTGATTTCTCGGGGACTAGGCCTGAGGACAGGCAGTCCAGGAGCCTGGGGTTACCTTGCTGTGTGCTGTCTGCTCATGGTGCCCCTGAATCCTCTGCCTTCACTGTCCAGGAAGGAAAGTAGCACTCGCCTCTCCTCCCTTGAGGCGCTGAGCTCTTAGCATGCGCCAGAGACTGGCCATGCTTCACCTCCTCAACCCTCAGAAAATCCCTCTGATGCAGGTTCCATGCTTATTCCCATTTTACTATAAAAACACCACACAGTGTCTCAGAGGCATTTGAGCATTCACTGAAAAGGCTGGAGCCTGTCTGCTCTGAGACCCCTTTCCATTTCTTCATCTCCTGTTACCTGAGGAAGCCTCTGACCTCCAGACATTGCTTCCACCTCACCAGGAATTTAGTCCTGTCCTTCCTGACCCAGCACCAGCACCCCTCCTCCAGCACGCCTTCCCGATAGCTCCCCTTCGGGCTCCTACAGTTCGTGGGAGTCAGTCGCTTACAGTGGCACCTGCTGTGACACACTGGGCCGTGCTGGAAGGGGTGACTGCTGGAGCTGCTTGAAGGCTGGCCTGACTCAGGACAGGGAGATGTGAGAGCTTTCCAGAAACATCACCCTGTGCATTGCTTTACCAGAAGGCCCGTAGGAGCGTTCCTCTCATTTTATAACTGTGGAGACTGAAGCCCATAGGGAGGCACTGATGTCCCTGAAGTCACCTGGCAGGGAAGTATAGCTAGGTTTGTTTCCCCTCTGTGCCTCCTGCTGCCTCCGTGGGTTAGGGACGTGGCTTGGGCAGCCCCGAGGAGAGACTTCGCTGCTTGGCTTTCCGCAGAGGCCTAGAGCTCCCTGTGCTGCAGAGATCTGTTCAGCCTCCCTGGAGCGCTTGCAGTGGGGAGGCTGAGTGCGTGTCAGCCGCTTACTCCTTCATCCGCCCTTCCATTGTGTCCCTCAACACTATTTTACTTACTTCACGTTCTGCACTGTAGTCCTCGGTTCAGCCATTGCTCCCTGGCCCTTACTCACAGAACGTGCTGACACCAAGCCCTAGCTGTGCTCACCGGGAGACTGGGAATCGAGTGCCACTACAAGACAGAGTAATAGTTTGGGACAGTGGGAAGCCTGGAGGGAGCAGCTGGCTCAGAGAGAGTGTCGGAGAAGACAACCCAGTGCGGGCGGCATCTAAGTGGGTTTCCAAGAATGAGTAGGAGTTCTCCAGGGGACAGAGGAGGAAGAAAGACATTTCTCTTCTTAGCTCCCATCTGCTTCTCTGGGGACACTAAGGCTTGGACTGCTCTAACTCCTCTGCCCCCATAGGCCTGGGCAGACGGAAGAAGACCCTGCATGTGTTTCCCTGAGGCCCTGACTCTGGTCAGAGTCACTGGCTCTCCCCAGGCTGAGGGACGGGTGAGTCTGCTTGGGCGTGAGGAACTTACTCTTATTTCTTCCCAGACCCATCTTGGCCAGTCTTCCAGATGATTATCTGAGTGCAAATTTCCACTTGGCCTCCTCTGCCACTGCTTGTCTGCTTCAGGGGACAGGAAGAAAGGGAGAGAGGGAGGGGCATGAGTAAAGTCAGCCAATACCTTTGCATCTGATGGGGATGGACTTAGGGCCTCTGTGTTTGGAAGCAGGCAGACTTGGATTCCAATTTTGCTTTACCACCTAACAGCCATGTGACCTTGTATAGGTCCCTGGGGGCCTGTTTCCTTCTTTGCCAAGTGTGGCTGCTAGCATCAATGTGTAGGGTTGGTCACATTATTTATGTGCTATTTTGACACACTGTAGGTTTTCAAAATAGGGTGGCTAGTGTTTCATTACGTACCACTGGCTCCGCTACCGCTGAGCCTCCTCTGTCTTCGGCCATCTGAGAGAGGCTGGGTCCCCATAATTAAAGCATTCACAGTGCAGCTTGGGGAGAGAGGTGAACTCACACTTTCCATGGAGTGTGGCAAAGACTAGGTCTCAGGTCCCCTCTGGACACTCTGAGAAGTCACCAAACGTTCTAGAGAAAAGATGACATTTTAATAGGACCTTGCAAGTTGAGCAAGTAGGGTTTATTTTCTGAGTGAGAGCAGAGCCTCTGACGGTGAAGTTGCTTTTTGCTGACTCCCACTCCTTTCAGCTGTAGAATGGAAGTAATAACTGCTCTGAAAACAAGGCAGGATAATGCATGTTAACCAGCTCTGCGATGGGAAAGAGCTGCTCCTCACAAAACAAACACAAGCAACCCTGGCATCCCAACTCTGAAGTTCTTCCCCACCACCCACACCTGCCTGCCAACCCGCTTTTCACATGACAGGCATCCTGGAGGATTTGCTCGGGAGAAGCCAGGAAGGAGGCAGTCATCCAGGTTTCCAACTCAGTGTTCCAGGAGTAGTGGAGGCAGCAACTTCTCCCACCACACTGCCCTGCTGGGCCCACCCGCCCCAGACTCAGCACAAGGGATTATTTTCATTATGGCAGGAAAGGTAGCTGGGATCTCAGAGAAGCATCCTGGACGTAAGCATCTCAAGCTCACCAGAGAGCTTTCTGAAATTTTGTCTGGACCATCTGTCCAGGCCCATTAGAGTCTAGTGGCCCTGCCTCCCGAAGCCCTCCCTGACCTCCCCACCCCTTCTCGGAGCTCCTGTCTCCAGCATCTGGCTCTGTCCCGACTGCTCTAGCCTCTTGCCCTAGACCATGCACTGTTAGGACCCCTGCTGCTTGCATGGGTGATGGCTCTTCCCCTGTGTGACCGGAGTGTGTTCATCACTGGATCAGGCCCCCAGCCTGTGGACCTGTCTTCTCATCTCCGTGTCTTCCAGGAGAGTCTTTGGGGTCAGTCAGTCTGCGGCGCCTGAGCATGTGACTCCTGAATGCAGCCACTGACTGCTCCACAGAAGCTGTAGGGAGATCTTGCTTAGCTTCTCGGAGCCTGTTTCATTATCTAGACAATGGGAAAATGACATCTGCTGCATAAAGCAGCCTTAAGTGAAATATTAAACTGTGTCCAGTGCTGCGGCCAGTCCCTGAGATAGAGGAGGAACGTTTAAGATGTGACTCTTATCACAGCTGGGACAGAGCCAGGGAGAAGATTGGAAACCAGAGAACGGAAAGAAGGAAAGGGGACAGGAGAAGAAAAGGGAAAAGTGGGTTGGGCTGGAGAGGAGGGCAGATGGGAGGGCAATTGAAGGGCATAAACAGCCTTGAACTACGTCCTCTTTCCACTGGCCCCAAGTCTCCAACCTGCTTTTCTCCAGTCACATGGAGTTTCTTGCAGTGTTTTGCCCTGTTCCCTTAGCCATTGCTCCTCACTCTGTGTGAAATGTCACTTTCTCCTTTATACCTGTGTTTGACCTTCTAGACTGTCGAGTGCCTCCTCCTCCTGAAAGCCTCCTTGACTGACCATATCCCCAGCAATCAGCTCCTCCACCCAGCCTTCTACTGCTGCCCTTCACACAGCACTCATCACACAGCCTATCTGTTTGCTTAGCTGTCCCCTCACAGCCTGTGAGCCGCTTGAGGTCGGGACATATTTATTCATCTTTCTTATTCATCTGTGCTCAGTGAATGTTCAAATGTTGAATGAGTAAATGAATGAATGAAGGAAGGGAGGAAGGAAGGTCCTCAAGGAGAAGCAGTGAACCAAGGGAGGTTTCTCTTAGGGCTGACCTCAGTGGCTTTTCTCTCTGTTATTTCCCCTCCCAAGTCTGCAGCCCCTCTGCTAGTGAGGCAGGAGCCAGCAGCCAGCAGGCACTCCTCCCTCTTTGGTTTCCTTCAGGGCTGTCTGCGGCCTCGTAGGCCTGCAGAAACTACTTTCCCCTCCTACCCTGCACCCCCCAAAACACAAATAGAGCCACTGCCAGAGAGACACAGGGGCTTGCAATGAGAAACAGGTGTCTTCCAGAAACCTGTCAGCCATAGCTGCGTGGCAGCTTGGGGTCACGGCCTTGGGGGCAGGGGAGAGGTGGGGGCACAGCAGGACTCACCCCAAGGGTTCCGCTTCCAGGGCCTGGCACAGAGTGAGGCAGCCACCTCATGCCCCTGTCCTGGGAAACTCTGACTGACAGTCTCCACCTCCCACCCAGGTCAGAGGAGACAGGGGGCTCTGGTTGCAGCTGGTCCCTTGGAGGGCAGCTGGGCATGGACAGAGACTCAGTCTTTATGTCTCTCCTTGTCATCTCCCAGCTCCACTCCAGGGATGAAAGGGTCTGGGTGTCCTAATCACCTACCTTGGATCTTCTTTTAGGCATTAACTTACTTTTCCTCTTGGAACCTTACTTTACTCATCTGTAAAATGGGGCAGATGAGAGTCTCCCACCAGGTTATGGGATGGTATTGGGAGAGGCAGCTTGGTTATGCATCTGCGATTGACCCGGAGCAGGACTGAGCTACAATGCACATTATTCAAAGAAAGCCCACATGCCTATGGCTCTGGACCCCACCATTGAGATCTGTGTGTGCAGACACCAACTTGCTTTGGTGTTTTCAACTCTCAGGGGCCTTTAGGAAAAGTCTGCAGCTCCACCCCTTATTCACCCTGAAACCCAGAGAGAGGGAGCTGCTTCTAGCCTCGCAGGTGACCCCATCTCTTGTACCTCCCAACTTTGCTGTGTGATGTTTCTCTGCCTGAATTGACTCCCACCAGTTGTCTCCCTCTTTTCAGTCACAAGACATGCTTGCTGAGCCCCTGCTCTGCACCAGGACTGCTCTACATACTTAGTGTACAAGGGTAGCAAGCCCTGTACATCCCTCCTTATGCTCCAGGTTCCCCGTTCCCACCGCTGTGTGCAGCGGATCTCACTGTACTGGGTGGTGGCTCGTGTCACTCTTCCCCGTGACTGAGCTCCTGGAGGGCAGGGACCACACAAACCAGGTCTACACCCATGGCACTGACTCACTGTGGACCTCCCAGAACCAGCTGAGAGCCCGGCATGCTCAGGTCCCGCTCAGGTCCCCAGTGGCCCTCACTAGAAAGCTAGCTTGTCTCCTGGCTCCCACCAAGGCCCCTTGCAGACTCTGCTGACCCGGCCTCCTCTGGCAGGCCAGGGCGTGGGCTCCTTCTCTCCACAGGGGATGTAGATGCCTAGAAGGGTGAGCAGTGAGGGAGAGATTCAGTGGGTGCCGAGTAGTCTTCTGTATTTGTATTGGATGCTGGTTCCTTCCATACCAGCACTCAGCTCTGATTCCAATTATCCAATTGCACACTGCTGCTGAAATGGCCTGTGGGCAAAGGAGCTGGCTCCCGGCCCCTTCTTTCATTGACTTCAACAGCTGGTCACACTGCAGGCTGCCTGGCCCTGCCCGAGGAGGCCCGCTCTCCTCCCAAGGCAGGCTCAGCAGACTCTGCCCAGGTCACCAGAGTGGGGAGCCTGAGAGGAAGAACTGAAAGGAGGAAATGCCCCAAGAAAAACATTTGTCTTTGTGAGGGGCTTTGGCTCATATCTCTCCCTCTTCCTGATGCTTGGGTGTCTGCCTCATGCTGGCATTCTTGGGGCTAATTCGGACCTGAGAGTGCTGGGCCAGGCGTCATTATGCCAAAGGCATTCACGAAGGAGGGTGTTTGAGATCCTTGGTCCACCCCCAGGGACATGGGCAGGGCTCTGGGCACATACGCTCCCCTGCCGGAAGGCCATCAAAGGTGGGTCATCTCCCCAACGCTGCGATAGGGGATTTGGGGAACACTGGAAGTCTACAGGCAACCCAGAAGTCTCCAAAGTCAGGAGATCCAGCACCTTCCTGAGGCAGCAGGCCCTGTGAGCTGTGGCCGACATAGGAGGTGGAGACAGGTAGGCCTGGCGTCTTCATTCGGGGGTCTCAGTGGCTGCACATGGGCATATGGGTTGAGCAGACTTCAGTTTCCTCATCTGTGAAATGGCAGCAACGCCACCCTCAGTAGAGTTAATGTTTTAGGATTAAACTCTTTTAATCATATTTGCCTCTGGAGGCCCAGAGTAGGTTCTTTCCTTTTCTAAAGTCCCCTTACTCACCTGTGGTGGGGCCTCAAGACCAGAGGGGATGGCACTGATGACTTTGATAGGGTTCGCATGCATGGGATGCGGGCTGTCCTGTCTGGGCCTGTGCTAAGGGTTCCAGGGACAACAGAGCAGCCACCTAGAGGATCATCTGCTCAAGTCAGGTGGGGAAGAGTGAACTGAAACAAAGGGGGCCTCTCTACATTAAATAGGTATCATTTAGGTCACTACCAGGGGTTCTTCTTCTCTGGGCAAAACTGCTGGAGAGCATCTCAGCTTATTCCAGCCAAACGCTGTTTCCAGAGCTCAGGGCTGGAGAAGATGGTTGCTTCCTGCTGCTGGTGCCCGCTAAAGAGAGGGCCGTGTGGGCTGCAGGAGGGAGCGAGGATGAACAAGAGCCGGGGTCAGTGTGGGGAGGAGGCACTGGGAGGACCCCGTCGCTCTGCAAAAAGCTGCAGGGCTGTCCAGCAGCAGAGGGGATGGACTCGTCGTAGAGACTGAGATGACCTGTGGGGAACAGAACTGGAGTGAGGAGTTGCTTTCTCACAGTCAAGAGCTGCAACGCCCAGGCTGACCACATGCACCATTTTAAAAGGGGCAGTACCGTTTGTTTTCATATTTTCCAACCAATTTTGTCCTGTTTCTAATAAATCAGGGCCGCAAAAGGGCCAGTTGAGTTGCTCCAGGCCCATCCTGTTGAAGGGCCCCAAAAACCCCAAAACATTTTCGTCTCCAGGACATGTGGTCAACCTACCCCAGACCCTCAGGGATTGGTGAGCAACCTGCCTTACGGGCCTGCTGGGGTGTCACCTGGCCTGTGCGAGGCAGGAGAATCTGAGATTGAATCTCTGCTGGTGGGCCTGTGGTCTTCCCAAGGTCATGGCCACAAACAGATTATTTCCTTCCTTTCCTCCCTCCTTTTTCCCTCCCTCCTTCTTCCCTCCCTCCCTCCTTCCCTCTCTCCCTCCCTCCTTCCTTCCTTCTTCTCTCCCTCCCTCCTTCCCTCCTTCTCTCCCTCCCTCCCTCCTTCCCTCCTTCTCTCCCTCCCTCCCTCCTTCCCTCCTTCTCTCCCTCCCTCCCTCTCCATCTTCTTCTCTATCCCATAGGATTAAAAGGAGCAGATTTGCCTGGGCGGAGGGTGATGGCTTCTCACTAGGAGTGGGGCATGGGGGCGGAGTGTGCAATGCATCGCAGCCAGCCCTAAGACGTGGCAAACCTTGGCAGAGGGAGCCCGTCGTGCAAGCCTGGCCATACGGAGCGGCCTCCCGCTGGAGTGACCAAGACGAGGCCCAGTGTCCCACCTCCCCAGCCCTCCCAGCAGACGGTGACTACCCCCCCAGCGCTGGAACTCCATCGCTACAGGAAATGTTGTTACAAATTGTTTTTCCACCAGAGCGCATACTGGATTTTCCATGCCACCTCCAGCACATTTTTGGGAAATCCCAGGTGGTGGTGATGGGGGCTGAGACCCTTTAGAAAGTCCAAGGCCCCGGCAAACCAAAAGACGGCTGGGTTTTATTTAATCATAAGTACATATACATCTCAGCCTTTGAATGCTGGAAAGGGAAAAAAAAAGTGCCCAGCAAACCAAAAAAACACACACATCGCTTTGCTTTGGAGGGTAATTACTCTGAATTCAGTTAAACCAACTTGCTCTAGCTAACTAGATTAGTTTACATCTTGTGGTAGAAAAAGAAATACAAATTACTTAGATTGCAATAAACCATGTTTTTCTAACTAAATAGATTAGTTTATATCTTGTGGCAAGAAGCAAGGAGAGCGCTCAGCAAGGCCTGCTGCTTATTCCTTCCCACTGGCTCGTTGCGGGAGTTTCTTCCTGCATGACCTCCACCCCTGAACCTGCCTCCTCTAAGAGATGTGAAGACTTGAGGCTGGGAAAGAGAATGAAACCACATCCAGCTCCAGGGCTTTGATGAGGTTGCAGTCACTTCCACGAACACTTACTCGTGATGAGTGACTGCCTGTGGTGTGCAGGTCACTGAGAGGGGCATGTCAGCTCCGTGAGCAGGAAACACCCCCTCCCTGCTGGCCCCACGGGGCCCCATGTTTGCTTGAATGATCTATTGTCATTGCTTTGAAATTCTCCACAATTTATGAACGATGCATTTTGTACTTTTATTTTTATTATGCAGCAGTCCCGATGGAGAGGTGGGGACAGGATAGCTAGAGACAGCCAGGGCCTGCCCTCTGGGTGCTGGTGGCCTTGTGGGGGCTGCATGGCTCTCACAAGGACTCTTGAGCTCTTCCTGGGACAGGGACAAGGTCAGATCCATGTCCAGGACCTTGCCATGTGTTGAATGGATGCTTATTCATAGAGATTGCATTGCCCTGTGTAATTCCCAATGTTTTAGCGACCCAGGAATTCTCTGGATTTTCCCCATCTAAGAATAAAAGATACTCACTTCCTAATGTTTGTCTCTTTCTATCCAAAGATGACTTGAGAGAATAAACTCTGACAGGTACCAGCCATTTCTGAGGAGACTCATCTTAGTGGGCATCCCTCCCAGGACTGTCCAGAGATTCTCAGGAGAAAATTCATTTTAATATCAGAGTGCTGCCCACTTGTTACACCCTACTTAGGTGTCCCTGACATGCCTATCTCATTGTGCCTCACAGCGCCTGCTAGAAGGAGCAGAAATTGAGCCGAAGGGTAAAGCGGCGTTGGTTAGCATCTCTGTCATCTCCTGGTACAAGCTGTAGGGGCTGGGCTTCTGCTCTGGGAAGTTACACAGGGTCTGCGCTACTTTGATTTCTCTGCCACCTCCAGGCGCTGCCTTTGCTGTAAGGTGGTTCAGCCTGCCGTCAGTGTTCCAGACCCTTCTAGAAAAGAAGGGCAGGGCATGGCAGTAGACCTGGCATTCTGTTACATCCCGTCAACCAGACCTTGGTCCCTGGGCCACACGTTGCTGCCAGGGAGACTGGGAAGTAGGGACTATTCAGGGCAGTCCTTGCCTAGTTCAAAATCAGGAGTTTTACTGCTATGACATAAGTGAGAGAATGAACTGGAAGAGCAGATTATGAGATCATTATTTTTATCTCAGCTTTGTAGCTGAGGAAGCAGGCACGCAGAGAGATGGCTTGGTCCTGTCGTGCACATGCAGGTGTGGCGTTTTCTAAGGCCCACACAGCTGCTCCAGGGGCTGGCTTCAGGAAGACCCCCGGCCCCCCAGGGGAGGCATCCACACCTGCACTGTCCTACTGCGCCACAGTCACTGAGGCTCAGCAAACATTGTTGGACTCTCCCAGTGACAGGGTGCTCACTACCTCTCGTGGCAATTCTAGAATTCTGCTGGTTACCCACAACTATTTCGGTTCATTAAATAATGACAAGAAAGCCACTCACAGACAGATCTGTGGGGGCTGAGAGAAGAGGTTCCTGATCCAGCCTGGGGAATCAGGAGAACGTGCTTTTGTGAAGTCAGTCAGGGAGGATAGGTATGCTCTGGTGGAGGAGTGGTATGGTCCACCACCTCCAGCCCAGCGCAGCCCATGTATATCCCAAGGACCCAGGTTCGAACTACCAGAGTGAACAACAAAATAGAAATAAAATAAAGTGCTTCTTCCTCCTCTCTCTTCCTGCCTGCCTGCCTACTCTCCTTCATTCCTGCCTGCACCTTTCCTTTCAATAAACCAACAACAAAAAAATGAATGGGTGTTTTTTCTTAGCTCTTTGATCTCAGGCAGGTTATTAACTTCTTGAGACCTCTGTTTCCTTATCTGTCAAATGGGGATAGTGAGAGTACCTGGCTCATACAATTAAATGAGAATTATAACATGTAAGGATCTAATAGGTGTCAGTGACTTTTAAGCGCTCACCCAGCAGAAGCATGGCAGGAGCAAAGGCAAAGTGGAGAATACAATAGCACTCGGATCACGCAGGGTTTGACAGGAAAAGGGGGCATGCGGCTGGTGGGGGCAGGAGGTGAAGCAGTGGGGTTAGGATGTGGTCGCCCACACCCAGAGCCTCGCACCCACCCCTCTCTGTGCTCTGTAAAGTGAGTCTGTCCCTCTAGTCGGAAGGAAGCTGTGTTTCTGACAGAATCGTCCAAGGGGTGGGCTCCTCACAGAGCAGGACAGAGAAGGGCAGCCAGGCCCAGGCGTGCTGCGTGCTGGGACTGCCCTGCCCTGGATAAGGGAGGGGAGGGCCACAGACAACTGGGAATCTGTGGGCTTATTGCCACTCAGCTGGCTCCTCAGCCAGCATGGGTTGGAGCAAAATGTAGAGAGATTCCCAAGAAGGAGTCACAGACAGGATGAGGGGGCTGGTGGGGCTGGCAGAGGTGATGAGAGACTGAAAATGGGGGAGAGGACAGCCCAGGACACCCTAGCTCATTGACAGGACAGAACAACCCTAGAGGCAGGGATACGAGTCCCATTTACAGATGAGGAAGCTGACTTGGTGAGTTGCCTAAGGTTAGCCAGTCCGTGACCTGATTTCAAAGTTTTTTTCACTCCTCTTAAAATAAATCTACTGGTCTATATTATTCCAGCGTATTTGATCTTTATAAAAAGGCAAACCCCCCAAAATAACATTTTCCCCTATCTACTGGGAAAGCCACGGTTGACATTTGATGGCGATCCTTCCAGACATTTCCACAGGCAAACTGACATCTCTGTCTCTATGCACATGTGGATGAATGCAGATTTCTAAAACTGGGATTATCACTCTACACGCCATTCAGAAACCCCCTTTATGCCATTCCTTGTTTGTCATGAACATCTTCCACCCCAGTGAGACATGCCCATGGCAACATTCTTAGTGGCCTCGGAGCTCAATTCCATCATTCCTGAGTTTCCACAGTCACAAAGGAAGGAAGACTTATCAAGGTGACCTTTTTAATGAGAAAGGAAAATAAATCTAGAAACTTGGCAGAGAAAGAAGAGGCAAATATTTTAACCAGTGTTTAGACCCTTCCAGCTTATTTCTTTCCATCAGTTTCTGCACAGAAGGGGTACAGGTTAAAGGAAACGTTGTGAGGGCTTTCCTGCCAACTTGCTTTCTGAAACAAGGACTCCTTCCTCTGCTTTTATCAATCTCCAGGGACCTAGGACCCTCCTGCATTAGGTGACAAAGAGGAAGAACGAACATAGACATACTAAGACACCAGCTTCTCCTTCCCTGATATGACTTAATGGAACACCCACCAAGTCTGAAAGTCAGACAGACCAGGTTCAAATCTCAGCTCCCCTGCATAGTTCTAGAGTGACCTTAAGTCCCAATTCATGTCCGATCCTCAGTCTCCTCAGCCATCAAGTGGAAAGGATGTGAAATGTGATAGATGGTTGGTGAGTACACAATACTCAAGAAATAAATTTTGAGATTCAATTTGTTTCTCTTCACTGAGAATTGTTTTTAAAAGAGGTGGGCCACCTGTCCTTGGTTTAAATATCTCTTGATGCAGTGGCTGAGGAAAGCTAGAACGCAGAATCCAGGGCCTATAAGGCTCCCTTGTAAAAAGCCACGTTAGTGGCCCAGCCCCGACTAATGAACAAATCCCCCATTGCAGAAGAAAGTGTTTTCAATAAGCATGAAAGTATATTTGCCGAGGCAGCCTGGGCCCTCCAGCCCCAGCTGCTGGAGGGTATGGCACCCCTGCCTGAAAAGCCACACTTTGCGCCTGGAACATGTGTGTTATTGGAGCCAGACTCACCCCCACACCCCCCGCCACCCGTGCCAGCCGGTGCTCATGGAGCTGTCTGTCGTGTGCAGGCAGGAGACTTGCGAACCTGCAGCAGCAGCCAGGCCAGGATGGTCCATGGAGGAGGCGGGAACTGGGCAAGCTCTGCATGTCCTAGGGTATAGCGCACCTGCTGCCAGAGAGAGACTGACAGCGCAAGATATTGGCGCTGGCAGGTCCCCCCGCTAAGCTCCTGGCTGCCCTCAAGAGCCAGGCCAAAGGACTTGTGTTTTCGTTTTGGTTTTTTGCTGCATTATTAAGCTGTCTTTTGCTTTTAAGGTTCCCAGACCTGTCATAATACAGGCCATCCTCGCCAAGATCCTGGGCCCCTATTCCTTTGAACTGCAGAGGCAGCTGTAGAGAAACCCTGCTGTCCCTACAGGGCGGTCGACAGCCAGCTGACAGCCTCTAACCAGGCTGCTGCTGAGCAGGCCTGTAGCATAGCTCATCCAGACTTGGGGAAGCAGTCTTGTCCCCATGGGGAGCGTGGCGGAGTCTGTCGCACTCATACCCTGTCTGAGGAAAGAGAGCCGAGAAGAGCACACTCTTCCTGGATTCTGAGAAAGGCATTAACATCCAGGCAAGGGCATGGAGCTTGGCGCGTGATGGTCTGGGCTGACTCCAGCTCCACCTGTATTTGCCCTTGACCTAGTACGTTCCTTCGCCTCACAGTGGCCATCTGTAAAGTGGGGCAGATGACCCCACCAGGGTGCACTGAGGAGTTCTTCCTTGAGTTCTGAAGGTGTCAAGCGCAGTGCCGGGCACAGGGCTCAAGCACCACACAGGTGAAGTTGTTCGTTTTTCCTGTGAGGGCTCCGTGCTTGGCAACAGGTGCCGTGGGAGGGCTCGCTGGGAGCCGGGACACCGGGCTCCCCATCCCAGCTCTGCTGGCGCCCCCGGGGTGACTTCTTAAGCCTGTGCCATCCTCCCAGCCCTTACTAACTGGTTTCTCGGTGTGGAACCAGGAGGGGCTGTACAACCGCTGCGAAGACCTCTGGGCCCAGGAATAACTCAGACTGCCTGGGTCTAAGAGTGGTGTTTCTGGGAGCAGGGATGTCTGGGCCCCCCGTAGAATTTTCCCCCCAGAAGGGAGGCCATCCCAATATTTAAAGGCTATCTTCTCACCTTCTTGCCCTCTGACACTGGTTTGGTGTTAGACGCATGTGAGGAGTCTCCTCAAAGATGTCTGTCTGTCTGCACACACATACCAGAGATGGGGAGGGGGGTTTCAGGGTTTGGGGGGAGAGAAAGAAGAGAACAGGGAGAAGAAGAGAGGGAGACAGGAAGCTAGAGAAAGATGAGGTTTTGCATAGAGCAGCAGCGCTGAGACGTGAGATCAGCCCAAGGGGGGTGTACAAGGGTGGACCCCCCCACCCATCTGAAGTGGTAGTACAGCCATGAGTGACCAGGGAGCCATGCAGATGCTGGGAATTCATTCATTTCTGCTGTTGGCATGGGCAGGGGTAGGGATGGGGACACATCACTTGTTCCTCAGGGGACTCTAGCCGAAAACAGGCCCAAAGACACAAAGACAAGGCTGATTGGGGGAATTTTCACCTCATATAGGGTCTTCTAATGCAGACTAAAACATAAACTCCTCTGCCTGGTGTTTCTAGCTAAGGATCCTGCTGATTGCTGGGCCCTCATTTTCTCCGGCCTCTCCCCTCCCCCGGAGCTTCTCCCACCCCAACCTTTGGCCACTCTGCTCCATCTCTTTTAATGCCCTTTCTGACCCTGACCCAAACCTCATCCCTCCTCCCCATCCTTCAAGACGAGGCTCAGACCCTCCTCCTCCAGGAAGCCTTTCTTCATTTACTGATGCAAACATTGCTCTTCCTTCAGGGCCCTCTCGCAGCTTCCTCTGCTTGCTTCATGGTCTGTGCTCACATTGGATTTAGAGGAAGTACTCATTCTCCTTCCCCACAGGCAGTTCCTCGACCAGGCGCTGAGGCCTGCGTTCATCACTTGGGCCTGACCCAGGGGGTGTGCTCGGCTTGTGTGGGCCAGGGAGGAGGGAGGAGGCAGGCAGATCCTGTGTCCTGCCCTGGTGGCGCAGCAGGGGTTAATCAGGGGTCCACGCAATCAATAAATATTTACTGGGTGTTAAATTTTTAGCCTAATACAGGATTTAGAAGCCGTGCTCTTTTATGGTAATGGAAGCATGTGCAGCGCGGGAGCTTTGGTTCAGGAATGCCCTCCTCCTGCCTTCAGACCAGTTTCAGGGCCCTTGGCCCACATACTGAACTCCCCAGCCAGGAAGGCCCCTGGAGGTGGAACTTCAACTTCGAGTTATTTTCTTGGACATGAAAATCCTGACTCTACACTAGGCAACCCGCTTTTATCCCCACAAAATCCTCTGCCTGGCTCTGGGGGCACAGACATGAAATAGACACATGAAATAGACAAAGCTCCTTCCTACCTAGCTAGGTGGCTCCCGGTTTCTCCTTTCTGCCCAGAGAAATGAATCCACCTCTTTTGCTTACCCAGGACTTCACAGTAAGGAACTTGGAGTTCAGCTGGGGAAGAGCGGGGCATAACCAGTCCTCTGGGGAAGGACAGGACATGAGGGTGTACAGAGCCCCCCAGGGGTGGGGGTGTGCAGAGCTACTGGCTCAGCAGGATCATCTCCCCTCCAGTCAGACCTGAGCAGACTGCCCTGTCTGCTTCTCATGGGCTCCAGGTTTCCTCGGTGAGGCAGATCCTCTGCTCCACTGCCGAATGGCTGTGGCAGAGAAGGCAGCGCAGATCCCGTTATTTCTTGGGCTGGCCTCTAAGCAGAAGGACTTGTTCAAAGTGCCACTTGGTAACTCTTGCAGATTGTTTCCGGCAGCCCCGCAGAAGGCCTGGCCATCTGCCTTGCCCTTTCGCAGGGTAGAAGGGGCTGGGAGGAAAGATATTAGGTTTCCACTTCAGTAGATACTTTGATGTTCAAAGCTGTTTAATATTCATTAAACGAGTCCTTCAGTTGTAATTGCAGCTATTACCCTCCCTTTTATGATTGTCTGTAAATGTTATGGGACAGGCAGGCGCAATGATCCGAAGGATGGAGGGTTTTGATGATGGATAATGGGTTGAGTAGAAACCCTTCAAATCTGTCTCCTTGCTCTTTGGTGCTCATTCCACCTTTTCTGCTTTCTTTCACTCTTAAAAGATGGCATTTGAGGTGAGTCCAGATAACTCTGGGGGTCGTGCCTAGTTAATTTTCTGGAGACAAAAATGCTATTGGGCAGTCGCTTAGTCTCAGAACGCAAACTCTCCACTAGACGCCTAATCGCGGCTGCAGGTCAGACACTGAGCCTGACCCCAACTCCAGCCCCAGCCCTGATCCTGACCTCAGTCTGAGAGAAGAAAACTAGGTTTTTGCTTCATCCATTTAGAGACCACAGACTGTTAGAACAGGTTTGGACCTTAGAGCAGTGGGGGCACCCTTTGGGGAGACACACTTTGGCATTGGGCTTGCATTCAATTCCAGGCTCTGCCACTTTCTCACTGCATGACTTGGGCGATTAAAAACCTCTCCAGTCTGCGGTTTCTTCATCTATTAAGAGTAGGGAATTATAATACCTGTTAGTAGAATCATTGGGAAGATACCATTCAATAACAGGTGTACAGCCCCTGACAAATATCAAGTCCTTGGCTAATGCCAGTTCACAGCATTAGCACTGGTCCTTGAGTTCCCACGAGAGCAGGCTGGCTCTCTGTTCCCATCCCAGAGCTGCTAGAGATGAGGTCTCCATGGGCTGGCCAGGTCTGTCATTTGAAGGGTTGGTTGCCTTTGCCTGCCTTTCCTGCTTCTGTTGTGTCTCCTCATGCAGCCTGTCTCCGGCTTCCCCAATGCACAGATTGAATTCTCTGGAAAGTAGACTCTGAGTCATTTTTGCATGCATAGTGTTTATTAGGGCTTGATACCTTTGTCTGGAACTGGGGAGAGAAAGCAGATTCAGAGATGTCTGCATCAGATGCAGGTCTGAGCACCCCTTCATGGGGAAGCTAGGATCTGAAATAGCCAGCTGGGTCTTTAGAACTGCCTCGATCCATCACTGGATGTAGGACAGTCCTGGAAGGGCGGGTCCCTCGGCAAGGTGACTGGCCGAGGTGAGTCCTGAAGGGGCTACAATTGAAGGCTGCACTCTGACAGCACTGCTGAGATCTGGGCTTCACCGAAGTCCTTCACTGCAGCGGCTGGCGGTCCTTATCATCTGGTCCTTACAACCAGGACATCACTATTCCCAAGTGCTTCTCCTGGAATACTGTGTGTACCCACCACACACACCACTACCATGCAGACATGCAGCTCTCTCATCGGATCTCCTCTAGAAAGCCTTTCTTCATCTCCCCACTCCCTCTCCTTAAAATGAATTTTGTCCCTCACTGCTCCTCAGATTCATGGGTCAAATGCCAGGGAAGCAGATTTCCTCTTACTGCATAGTATTGGAGTGTGTCTCGGCCTTGTCCAGGTGACCTGGGCGTGGCTGGAACTGAGGGGACCAGAGCCCTGGAAGGGGAGCCTTACTACTACTGAACGAGAAGTGCTGGCGGGTCCTTCCTACTCGGCCCCTCTGTGACTCCTCCAAGTCCCACTCTGGGTGACCTGTTTCTCCAGGTGTCCATGAGCTCTGAGGAAAGTAGGCCTTCTCCATGTCTGTGGGAGGACTCTGCCTGCTGGATCCATTGATTCCAGCTGCTGGGCATCATGGGAGAAGTTCAGTCCTGCGTGTCCTGGAGTGGAGGTCAGATGGCCTGGAGAGGACCGTTGCTCAAAGTTCAGTGACAGAGCAATGTGCAAGCTGAGCCCTGCTGGGCCCAGGATCTCACATCCCACTTGGTTCTGTGAACACTCGCCAGGAATATGCAGAGAAACATAGGACAGCAGAGGGATTAATGTGGGCGGTGAGGGCAGTGAAGACTTGCTGAATGAATGAGTGTGTGAATGAATGGACAACTGAGTAGGGTAGATCTCCTAACCCTTATCCCAAACTCTAGACACCACACAATGCAGAATTCTGTATGTTTTGGATTGCGAAGGTAAAATATAGTGCATATCCAGCTATCATTGAACACACCACTGGGTCCTGGGGCAGCACCCTTAATCAAACACATTCATATTTGTGCAGCAGAATATCAACACTCACAAAAAAAAATGGGAGAGAGCAGCTCTATCTAGTCTCCTGTACGTTCATGTCAGGTTCCCAGAGACCCGTGGGTCTTCAGAGTTTTTGGATTCCAGAGCTGCCCATAGGGAGTGAGGGCTTCCTACCAGCAAGTTCTTTCCAACTCTAGACCCCGCCCCCAAAGATACCGAGCATCTTTCTTACCCCGTGCCCACCCTGTGCCTCCCTGACTCCCCTCAATCTGAGCTGGACCTCAGCTCCCTGCACCTCTCCTCTTTCTGGGTGCTTTTCTTTCTCTGCCTCTAGGGCAAAGCTGTGTCGTTCTGAGGTCAGTGAAAAACTGCCTCCGATCAGGTCTAATCACACATCATTAGCCTTCTAATGGCACCTTAAGTGAGAGGACAGTGGCCTTTATCAGAGGCAGAACCAGAGCAGCTGAGTTGGGGGGTTGGGAGCCCCTACCTCCAGGAGGGAAAGGCTGTGCCTGGGTGTTTTGTTTTAAGTAAAGATGTAGGCAGAAATGAAGGCAAGCAGAGGCAGACAGGCAGGAGGAGAAAGGAAGAAGAAGTACTTTATTTTATTTCAGTTGTTCATCTTGGTTGCTCCCCTCAGGCCCAGGATGTGAACCTGGGTTCTTGGGATCTTTGTAGACTGTGCTGGCCAAAGGCGCAGATGAAACACTGCTCCACCAGGGCAGGCCTGTTTTTCCAGCCATCACTAGAGCCCAGGGCTTTAGCATGCTCATAGCCCCTGACTGACAAATGGCCTCTCCCCATGCCTCACGAGCACTGCCTGTCAGAGAGGCAAACTAATGCTTTCATGCATGATTATTTCTTTTCTTCTCTCATTCATTCATTCATTTCACAAAAATGTCTGGACCTGTGCTGTGTGCAGGCCAATGAGTGGGTAGGGTTGGAGAGAACATTCAGTGCAGCGGGGTTTTGCAGATATTAAGGAAGACCCTTTTGAGGATGACAGTCATTTACAGTCATTGGGTTTTTGTGTTTGGCTTTTTTCCCATATCTGGCCAGCATCTCGTGTTTGTATAGGTTAGGGTGGTCTGCACGGCATTTTTGGCAAATGCTCTGTTAGTCTCTCCCAAGTACCTGTGAAGATGACACTACTGGAGAGTTGTCAGGACGGCCGCCAGCGCTCGCGTCCTCTCTGCTGACCTCCCACTTCTGGCCCCGCTCCAGCCACGCTTCCTTGCTTGTCTTCCGTGGGCGCGGGGGACTGTCTACCTTAGGGCCTGTGCTCAGGCTGTTCCCCCGCCTGGAACATGCTGCCTGGGAAAGGGGCAGGCCACCTCCCTCATTTTCTCCATGTCTATTCAGTGTGACCTCCTCAGCAGTCTCTTTAGAATGGTAGCCCCAGCACCAACCCTTGAGCCCGCTCTGCTTTCTCTACTTTCTCCTCACCACACCTCCCTCCAAGACCTGGGGTAACTCGCTACTTCTTTCGCCTGTGCCCCACCCCTCACCGACAACAGACTGAGAGCAGGGCAGGGGGACGGCTGTGTGCTGTGTCCCAGCGTAGTCAGCGCTCAGCACACAGGCACGGCCCCTCCTGTGGCGCTGAAAGACCCTCCCGATGCCTCACTGAGCACCTCCTCCTCTGTGTCCGTCCTGCTCTATGTGTACCTGTGTGTCTTTTAAATTCTCTTTCGAACTGGCCGACTGGACCAGGAGGTGTGGGAACGGAGCGAAATATCTCTACTTACTCCCAAATCCAGACAGGCGGTGGAGCGTGAGGAAGGGACACCGACACAGAGTGCCTGCCGCATGTGCCCCTAATTTTACTGGCACATTACAATTCAGCCTGCAGGACAGATCTCTCGCATGAGGTGTCATGACCCCTACTTTTTAGATGAGGAAACTTGCCCAGGAAGAGGCAGTAGAGAATCGGAACCCAGATCTCTCTGGAGCCAAGGGCCACTCCCCCGTGGTGGGTGGGGCACTTCAGAAAGGGAGAGCTCGGGACAGCAGGCCAGACAGGCCGGCAAACCCTGGCTTGCCAAGCCCCCCTGACTTGTGTGCACCCACAGGCTAGGCCTGTGTGCCCACCCTGCTGCAGGTCTTTGGGAAACAGGTCCTGGCCTCTGGAACCGCTTTCACCGCCCCTCCCCACCAGGGTGCCTGCTTGCATTGCAGGTGGCTTCGCAGCACCATCATTGCACTAGGGTCCAGGCTGCAAACAGCCGTGCCCAGGGCCACTCTCAAAGGGAGCCCTGGCCTGCCTATCTCTGTGGTTGAATCCAGAGTTTCTTTGTTAACCTTGAGCCTCCACAACCCCCATCCCCTTAACCCACCTCCTGTCTGTAACCCCAGAGCCCCGAGTTCCCCATCCTCTCTACTGTGTGGGCCATGGGCCAAGCCTCCACTGGTTTTCCTCTGCCAGCCTGTGAATGTCCCTTTGTGTGGCAACCCTGACGTGAGGTTCTTCCTGGGGAGGTGTTATTTTAATATATGAAGGGCAGTCATTTCGTTTTATAAAGATAGCCTGTTCAGAGGGGCTGGCGGAGGCCCGGAGAGATCGCACTTGACAGATACAGGGACAGCCTGTGGTTTGGGGCTGGAGATCACAGTGTGCGCCTCTGCAGCTCAGGGCTGGGCTCCGCGCCCCGACGGCCCTCGCTGGAATGAGTTCTGCTGTCTGGGGCCAAGGCTTTGGGTGGCCTCCCGCCTCCACTGGTGGAGCAAGTCCCAAGTCCCAGTGATGGGGAGCATGGGCTGCCCAAGAGAGAGGAAAACACTGGGAGGAGGAAGCAGGGGAGGGGCACACAGGTTCTCAGTCCCTGCGCCCCTCCCAGCAGTGGGACCCAAGGAAATATCCTCCTTCTGGTCCCCATCAGCGGAGAGCATCATCCAAGGCACTGTCTTGGGCACTGTCATTCCAAGAGGCTTTTACTCCAGCCTCCCCAGAGGAGCATGCTGAAAATAAATGAGGAGTGAACTCAGTCTCCTGCCACCTTGGGCCCTGCAGCCAAGCAAAGGTGATGGACGGGGTGACAGAGCCTGAACAAGCTTGGTTCCAGGACAGCACTGGTTTGCTGCCGAGCAAACACCTGGTCCTTGGGAGAGTGAGACTTGGAGGTAGCCATAGCAGCTCCTCTCCTCAACAAGGAGCCTTTCTCTACCTGTGGCAGGAGGAGGCTTTGGGGTGTAGGGCCAGGCAGTCCCAGTGCACCCACGGCCAGACATCAAGGTTGTTGAACTTGGAAGTGTGTGAGTTTCTTTCTGCTGCTGCAGTGCTCACACGGGTGGACACACCGGCGGTGCTGTGGAGACCTTTGGGGTGGAGCGGGTGTGGGGCTGGGCCTCCAATATGGGCTGGGGGAGGGTGAGTGGACAGGGGCCATCTGCTCACCCCCAGCTCATCCTCTCTATTGGGTCAGGGTTGTGGGGGGCTAGTGGGGCAGTCAAGCTGTGATGAGGAATGTCTGTTCAAAATCAACTCTGTCTCCTGAGAAAGACCTAGAGAGCATCACATCTATGTCCTTGGGAATGTGACAGGGGCCAGAGGAAATGACTTTGTCCCAAGAGCTCTTTGCATATCTGCCAGCCGCTTTAAGATGCACTTTTAGACACTTGCCTGAAGCAAGAAGAACCTGAACTGCATAGGTGGGGTGGTGGGTGAGAAGTCAGGAGACAAAGAACCCCACATCTGTCCTTCCATTGACTCAGTCCTCTCCCTTGAGTTCTTCCTCTGTGGTATTTTGGCTCTTCATGGTTACGCCTGACCATCTCCCTGACTTCAAGTGTCTCATCTGAATCAAGTCTGTGCCCTTCGCACATGTCACTGGACATGCATCTAGGTGGTGCCCCAAATTCTCTGCAGAGTGAGTGACATTCCATACTCACTTCCACACCCACGTATTTGCTGCTGCCTTGTTCATTCTCCTGCTAAATGTCTTCCTTCAGACTAGACCTTTCACACACAGAAGGTGGATGCACACTGATACGGGTGCTTTGGAAAGCTGCGAGGGTCAAGTAAATCCAAGCAAAAGTATATCTTACAACCTAGGATTTCTGCTCCTGGGCCGGGAATGTTCACCAGGAGGACATGAGACCGTCATTCACACCACGATGTAATTGCTAAACATAA
This sequence comes from Solenodon paradoxus, assembly GCA_004363575.1. Classification (NCBI taxonomy): domain Eukaryota; kingdom Metazoa; phylum Chordata; class Mammalia; order Eulipotyphla; family Solenodontidae; genus Solenodon; species Solenodon paradoxus. Next base: position 47,919 of record RJWH01005863.1, read on the forward strand.
AACCACCCACAGGCCCCTCAAGAGTAGAGCAGATCAGTAATGGTGTAGTTTCTCACTGGATATGAGACGATGAGACCAAGTAATACAGTTACCTGCGGTAACATGTATGAATCACACACATAATGTTGAGGGTTTAAGAAAAAAAAAGAAACCAAATACAAAAGAATATGTGCCCTGCAATGTTGTTCAGACAAAGATCAAAAACAGGAAAAATGAATCAATGGCTTTAGAAGTCAGGATAGTGGTTACAGTTGGAGAAACTTGCCTCTAAGGGACTAATAATGTTGTTTCCTGATGTGGGTGCTGCTTTAATGTTCTGGTCTCACTATAATTTATGAGTTCTGCATATTTCTTATGTATATTTTATGTCAGTAAAGTTTTTTTTTTTTTTAAAGCAATGTCTTTAAGAGAAAACCACAACTGATAAATAAATGGGATCTGAGTTTGCCCTCACCCAGAAACTGAACTGGATTACAGGTTCCCCCACAATCGGAAAGTAGAGCATTCCTATTTGATGTCATTTAATAGGTTATCTTTGGGGTCTGGGAATGCTCACAAATTTTTCCCTATAAATTAATGACACCCCCACCCCCAACCCGCCCTACAAATAACCTACCAAATCGTAGCAAATAGAAAGGTTCCCTTCAGGTAGCTGGAACCCCTGATGAGGTATGGTTGGTTGCCGTGGTCCCCGTGCATCCCGCCACTGGCTGTGTCTCTGGTTTCCCCGAACTTGTGGGATCAGCTGCAGGCCCCGAGGTCCACAGCAGCTCTGTCTTGACTCTTCAGTGCGTTCTGGCCTGACATCAACTTCACTTGCATTCCTTGACTTAGTACTTTTTCTGCTTCTGGCATCCCCTTTGCTGAATGCTGCCGTGGGCTGGGGGTGCAGGAGATTTAAGGCCCCAGGGAGTACCCTCAAGTAATGACTCAGGGGTTGGGGGACCCCCCCCCCCGGGCAGTGGAGGGGTATTGACAAGTGAGTACTCTGCTTCCTGGCTCCAGGAGTGAGCTAGCTCAGGCTTGCTTTCTCTGTGAGCTCCATGAGTTCCCCACGAGACCACACCTCTCTCCACATAGCGACGGGCTCTCCCTGACCCATTATTGCTGTTCCCTTCCCCTGTCTCAGTTCTTCTCTTTTCTGCCAGTGTTTCTGGGACCATCTTCCAAATTAGCTCCTTGAGCCTGACTCCTTAGCACAGGGATTGTGTGGGGGAACCCAAAGTAAAACAGACTAGACCCCATCTTCATTGCTCAGTGGTCTCCTTTTAGCAGGTACCGGGAAACATCTTATGCCCAACTAGAAAGACATGCTCCTTTTCCAAAGTTACCATATTCTTCTTCTCTTTGCACAGAAGCTGCTTATCTGAGAAGGTGGCCTTCAGCCACCACCCCCGCCTCCCTCCTTGACAGTCCTGAGCCTAATTTTTTTTTTAAGCAAAAGTGCAGTCAGGAATGAAGACAAGTAGGCAGGCAGGCAGGGTGAGAGAGAGGAACAAGAAACATTGATTTATTTGATTTAGTTGTTCATCTTGATTGTTGTCCCCAGCCCCGGTTCTGAAACCTGAGTCCTCGGGATGCATGTGGACTGTGTCCCCATGGCCTTATCCACTAGGCCACAGGGCACACAGAGCCTAATTCTTAAATAAGAGAGTTTCCCGTATCACAGTCCCTGAGCTGCATGGTAGAACCTTGGGGTTCAGTGTCCCACAGCAAAGGGACCCTCCCCTTTAACCCTGGTTCTGTCAGTGATGTCACGTGACCTGCTCCTGTAACAAACGCCACTAACATGTGAGACTCTTTCAGCTTCTGAAGAAGCACTTCCCCAAACAATTCTCAGGTAACCTGTCTATCAGCCCCGAGAACCGAAGTTACAGATGCTGCAATTCAGACTCAGAGACGGTGTGTGACTGACCCAGGAATACACACCTAGCAGATGGTACGACTGCATCTGGAAGTGGGGTCAGAGACTCTAGTCGTCTTCTACAGCAATATGCGTCTGGCCCAAGTGACCTGTGGAGTCTGCATAAGGCTGACACGCTTGTGGCGGATGTGCACAAGCCACTCATCACTGACTGGTCAGCCGTGCACCCTGAAACAGAATGAGCAGGAATTTCCACTGCTCCCAGTTTTCAGATGAGAACACAGAGGCCCAAAGGGGACTCATGTCACACTGGGATTCAGACTCAAAACCCTGGAGTCCTGCCTCCCCCACTGCAGTTGTGACAGAATCCTCTCCTCCCTGCTCTTCTGAGGCCCCACCAGCCAGGCACTCTGCGAAGAGATGAGTCAGTCGCTTAGAATGTTACCTAAAGCAAAACTGTAAAACTGAGCCAGCAGGTCCCTTTGCTCCTTGATCGCCGGTGGGACCCTCATGGCTCAGTTTATCCCTAAAGCCTTTCCCCTTCACGTGAAGTTTGCCAGGTGCTGTGGCCAATAACGGGGGCTGCAAGGCCTCTCTCACTGTTCCTCCTGTCCCCAGGGGCTATGTGGAAGGACAACTGCAAGTGACATGCTTTGCATGGAATCCACTAATTGTGCTTGGGAGCCATCCTCTGCTGCTCCCAGGACCACCCCGGAGATCACAGAAGCACGCATCCTCCCGCTGCCAGGACACGGCCCCCTCACTTCACACGTGGGAAAAACAAGGCTGAGCCGAAGCCAATGGGCCAGGACTCCTGGCCCTCCAACACCCTGCCCTGTCCCAGCCTCCTGAGACCTCCTGAGACTGGGGGACAGATGGTGGGGGTTTGCAGGCGGGGGGGTGGAGGGTGGAGTCGGGTGAGGGGGTGGCCTTGGAGAATAGAAATATGAGAAGACAAGGTGGGCTGGAATGACAGACATTTCTGGTCCCTCTCAATCACATCAGCTCTGTGCAGAGTTGGAGAAAGAAAATGTTGAGGAAATAAAAGAAAAACATATTCCCACTGTGGCTGTGCTAACCAGAGCCTGGGTACGAGTTCCCAGCAGATGCTGTTCCTCTGCCTAGAAACTTCACTCCCTGACAGCCACACAGCTGGGTTCCTTATGGTCACAGTCAGATATTCACTCAGTGGCCTGTACAGGCATCCCCGGCAGAGACATCTTCCTGACCTACAGCATATGCAGTCGCCTCCTGTCCCCTTGCCCTGCCCCATTGTTCTTGGTGGCAGTTGTTTCTAGTGGGTAAGATACAGCTCCATGTGGCTGTGTTGGTGTCTGTCATTTCTGGATGGTAAGCTCCCTGAGGACAGGGACTGTGTCTGCTCACTGCTGTGAGATTGGCCAGCATTTTTGTCATACATTATTCAAAGCACTTTGTAACACTGACTTATTTAATCCTCCCAAGTCCAAGGAAGAAAGCATCATTATAAAGACATGGAAATTGAGGTGCAGAGAAAATATGTAACTTCCTCAAAACTGGAGTACTAAGTGTCAGACCCAGGATGTGAACCCAGCAGTGTGGTTCTCAATGCTGGAGTCTCGAGTCTTCGTGCTGCGTCTGTCCACAGCACCTCACGTCACCTCACCCCGACTGCCTATCGCTGTATCCTCTGCACACAGAACAGTGCGCTACACATGCTGAGCACTTGATAATATTACATGGGTCTTGAAGAAGGGAGAATATGCATGAGTGGATGAACATAGACCGAGAGTATAAGGAGGTACAAAGAAGTGCAGGTAAGTCTCAGAAAGTGGAGCTGAAGCAGGTTGTTTGCGAGCATTGCGTATGCCAGGCCTCAAAGACCATTGTCCCCCCAGAATCACTTGTGAGACCCCGTCCCGAAAGCCAGGATTCTGAGGCAGCCAGGGCCACTGAGTCCTCAGAGAATCCCAGAGTCCCAGCCTTCTGAGGATTGGGCAGCTCCCAAATGTCCCCAAGCCCTGCTCTGTCATGCTGTGGCCTGAGGTCTTTCTCACACTTTGTCTCCTGTGGTGCTGGAGCAAGCCTGGAGGGCAGCACTGTCCAGTTAATCAGCAGCTCTGTACCCAGTGACATCTTTGGGCAGTGTACCCAGTGATCAGTTAAACTCAAGCTGCTTACAGTTGAACTGTCCACAAGTTATCGGGCAATTAAATGCAGGGCAGATGTGGGAGAGCAAGGCTGTAGCCCTAAACCCTCCTGGGAAAGGTGGGTATGAGTCAGGCTTTCCTGAAAGATGATGCCCAGGAAACTGAAGTCAGCCAGGTGGAGGCTCTGTCCAGCCTCGCACCGCTGAAGTGAGGGAGTCGATGTGCCCTCAAGTCTGACTTCCACACACAACCCTCCTCCACTTGGCACTCAAAGCCCGGGAAAACACATGTCCCATGTAAGGCTAGAGTTGGGACAAGGAGGGCACGTCCTAGAAAACAAATCTCTCTGTCGGCATTTGAAAATCATAGAGGCAAACAACTGAATCAAACTGTGGAGCAAAATAATGAAGCCCGTCACTGTGTCCACTCATCTTGGGAATCCCAGGAAAATGAGACATGTCTGTGCCAGAGGTGCCATCTGGCCAGATGCTACTCCACGTGGACTCTGTGGGGCTGGTCCCGGCTGGTCCACTGATGACCTCATGGGGGCTTTTGCAGGGTGCCCGGAACCCGCGGCACCTTTTGTGTGGTTCAACAGTGAGCATAAATCAGTTCCCACCAGCTTACCTTTTTCCCTTTCTTGTTCTTCTGGATTCCCTCATAAAATTTTAAAAGCTTTGCATGTCAGACTGCACTTCCCAGGGCTCTAAAGCTGGAGACTTGGGTCCTACCTGCTGTTTCACTGCACTGGCCTCCATTCTGATTATGGCTCCTGTTTCTTCCAGACTGTGTGATACCTCCTCTAGTTGTTATCACCTCCTAGCCTTTCATTCACATTGATGCGGCCAAAGGCCATCCTTCAGCCCTTATCTTATTCAGACAATCAGTTTGGAACAGTTCTGGAAACACTTCCTTCACTGACTTTCAGAGCCCTCTCTTGGCTTCCTTCTACCACCCTTAGGCTTCTTTGCTGGCTCCTCCTCTTCCTGATGTCTAAATTTCGGAGGGTGCCCCGGCCCAGCCTTCTCTCTTCGTTATCTCACTTCCCCATTCTTACTTCTGGACTGAAGAAATCTGCACTTGTATCTTCAGCCCAAATGTTCCCTTCATAGGAACACTCCAATTCGTCTATCCAGCTCTGCGATAGACTCTCCTCTTGGGTGGCAAATACACACCTCATGTTTTACAACTTTAAACCATTGGTTCTCCTCGTCATTTGGACTTCTCAACTTAGTAGGTGGCAGCTCCATTCTGCCAGTTTTTCAGGCTGAAAATCTTAGAGTTGTCCTTGTCAGCTTCCTTTCTTTCATCCTCTGCATGCAAGTTCTGTGTCTGCATTTGAAATATGTCCAGACTCTCACATCTCCTCTCACCTCTCCCACTTGGTGCCAGGGTCCAAGCCAACATCTGGTTGCATGTGGTAAGTAGGCTTCTATGTGGTCCCCTGCTGTTGGCCTTCTCTCATCCCCAAGTAGGTCCCTAATGAATACTTGTGGAATGAACCAAGGGACATGGAGGAACAAACCTCTAAATCTGCTTAGGGGACACTTGAAGGCTCTAGAGTGTCAAGCCCCTGGGTCCTTTGACCCACCTGTCAGTTCAGAGTCACCTGTGGACACTTGGTGCCCTGGCAGTGGAAGCCTGCAGGAATGCAGTCCATCACTTGCTCTCACTTTGGAACGTTGACTGGCGGAGAGTAGCAGTGCCATGGGCCCTTCAACCATTTTCAATCCCAGCTACTGTTTTCTTATTACTCCTGCTGGTAGTTACTAATATGAACACCCAGCATATGTGGGTACCATGCATCTGTCAGAGCGACACGGTTGCCTTTGCTATCACAGCAGGTGGGTGAGGTCGCAGAGCATCTTGTACAGTTGAGGAAAAAGAGATGCAGGCAGACAGTCATTTAGACAATGCCAACTGGGTAGTAAAACCTCCAGAAAAAAGAGCTGCTTTTACAGGGAGCTTCTTCCAGCCCCGACGCGGTGCTTGGCACATTCAGCACATTTTAATCCATTTGATCTACATGACAACACACAGGCATGACGATCATCTCCCCATTTCTAACACAGGGAGCCAAGGCTCAGAGAGGGGAAAGGTGGTACCCGAGGTCACCCGGTTGGCCAGTGGTAGGGCACTGCCTGGTTCCAGAGCCCATGCCTTCAGGACCAGGGAAGGTGGACTCGTCCAGGATTCCCAAGGCCTATGGAGTAACCCTCCCATCCTATCCTTGGTTACCGGCTCTTAACAGCTGAGGATTGTTGACCTAGCAGGGACACCTCTCTGGGTCCTGTTTTGACCATCTCCTGATCATCTCACATCGTTATGGGAGAATCTGGCATTCCATGATTCAGGGACCTGTCACTGATGTGACATGAACGCCACCAGCCATACACTACTGAGCAATTCCCCACACTCCAGCCTTTATTCTCCCCCAGGTGAGGTGAGGTGAGAATATCACCTCTTCCCAGGTAAAGACAACTGAGAACCATCTGAGAGGCATCTGAGAAGACTGAGTGGCATCTTGGCCTGTGCGACACGACTCCTGGCTGCATGCTCTGGGCGGTTTCCCGGCACCTCCACTCAGATGCCAGGGAGGCCGGTGGGGCTCTGCAGGACCACCATCAGCAGTCAGCCAGGTGCCCCAGGCACCTACCGGGTTCGCATGTGCCAGGTATGGTAAAGGGTGATGGTCTCTAGCTCAGGGGAGACACTCTCTAGTGGAGAGACACACGTCACACAGGCTATTCCAGAGAATGAAATCATGTCAGGGGTGCAGCAAAAAGAGCAGGTGCTTCTGTGTGTTGGGTACAGGGAAACCACAGACCCACACTGAGGGGGACACTGACAGTTGTCCTAACAAACCCCAACCTCAGTGGCTTCAGTTCCCATGTGGGTGTTCATAGTGGGCGAAGGGAAAACTTAGGGGACCCAGGGGACAGCTCTCTGGTCTGGGTGGGACACCCAGCCAACATTTGTAGGAAGGTGACTCCATCAGGTCCCCTGGCACCTGGGAGACTGGACAGATGGTCTTACTATGTGCCAGGAAGAAGAGGACAAGGGCTTGGGGCAGGGACCATCTCTGCCGCGTCAGTTTGGAAGTGATCTATGGCATTTTCTCTAGGAAAGTGGTGTCCAGAGGAGACCAGCACCAGGTGCAGCCTTTCTCCAAACAGGCCCCTCTCCTCCTGGCGTCTCCAAGAGACCCACACCTGCAAGTGAGAGCTTCGGGCCCCAAGTAGGGCTTTCTCATGGCAAAAGGGCCCCGCAGCTCTGTTTCCAGCCCGACTGCAGGAGTCCCATGGGGCTGTCTCCAGAGAACCTGGAAGATTCTCTCAGACTGTTTTACAGCTCCGAGGCTGCTAGAAGCTGCCTTTCCAACCCGTCAGGCTACGGATTTTAACCTGAGATTTAAAAGGACCAGAGATCAAAAGCAGATGCCCCTGGAATATACTTTGGCTTGTCCGCCGTCTGGGGACACGGCTACAGGAGAGAAGACAATTCATCACGGAGCCGCGCAAGCCCCATTGGATAATAAACAGATGTACTGTGGGGGGAAGAAAGGGATGGGTGTCAGCCCCTTGATTCATTTGTCTCCCTCTCCAAATCACCTCCATGCTGGGCTCCAGAGGGCAGGCGCAGGCACTTTGAAGCGGAGACATCATGTCAGGGAAATGGAAACATTTCACATTGTAAATCCTTGGAGCTGTCAGAGAAATCCTAATGAGAGAGGAAGCTGGGGGCCGGGGCGGGGGGCACGAGGGGGCGCACGATGAGTGAACACCCAGAACTGGTTTGTGGGGGAGTCTAAAGGTGATTCTGAGAGACAGGAACCTGGCCCCTCCCCTCCTGATCCACCCTTTCTGTTCCATCAAAGAAGGCAGGCCCTTTCCCAGGTGCCCTGTCTAGCCTCAAGTTTGCTCAGGTTAAGGCTGTTTTATTGACTTGGTGATATAATCACATCCCCCCCGGGACTCTCACACGTTTCATTTACAGTGAAGAATCTGAAAATATTTTGATAATGTATAGTTTTTAAGTATGATTACCTCCCAAGACAATTTTCTATTTAGGGAAAACTGAGTCTTCAATCCCAAGTCACATCCCATTCAAAGCCATAGATAAAGCAATTATCCAAAATAAATACATGCTCACAGATGGAGAAAGCTAGTAAAGTCTCAAAATTAAGGTCAGGGGTTCTGAGGTCAATCAGTCCTATGTATGAAAACCCAATTTCTACTACTTAGAGCTTACCTAGAATAAGTCACTTAACCTCTCTGAGCCTCAATTTCTCTTGCAAATGGGAATATTAATGACAGGAACTACTGCCCATGCCTGATTGTTGGGAGGCTGACATGTATTATATATATGTAATATACTTAACCTGTTGAATACATTGTTGCTCTTATTTCTTCCAGGTCTGCCTCCAAGGTAGACCCACACTAAGATGAAGATTATTAGCCCACTTAGACTTAAGGAAACAAGCTTAGAGCGGAAAGTACTTATCCAAGCAGGAAGCCAGCCCTCCTGAGCTGTCACTCAGGGTTTTCTCCACCCTACCCCCGTCCACATTCTCAAAACTGTTGACCAGTGTGATGATGATGGTGGTGTGGAGGTAGAGAAGGCTGGACACAGGAGACAGGGGACCATTTTGAAGCCTGTTAGGGATCAAGAGGCCCAGACAAAGGCAGTGACCTTAAGACGTAGAAGATAAAGACAATCTGGATGATTTAGAAGGTAAAATCCCCACTAAACTTGTCTAGCAAATTTTCCACTGTTTATCCACAACCCCTCATATAGGACCTAGCAGTGAGTTAGCAATAATCAGTTTTTTGTTGTTTATATTGAAAAACTAGAACGAAGGGAAGAATGAACAAATAATGAATGAATGAATGATTAAAAGATGTAGAGGAGAACTCAGATGACTTTGAGGTGTCTGGCCTGACATATTCACTGAAATAGGGAGCACAGGGGAAAAGAGAAAAATTAGAGGAGTGATTTCTCACGGAGTAGGATGCCTTTTAAACTTTCTTTACGCACAAGGTCCAGAGACTATGAATTCAATTCTGTCCTATCAGATGGACTTGAATTATCACCAGTGTTTGACGATGAGGAGAGACAGAGTGGGACAGCAAGCAAACCTGCCTGGCCCAGAGTGTCCACAGCCCTATGGAATGGCCAGGAACTCCCAGGGTGAGGTTTGTCCATGGGACAGAGAACACCTGTGGCCTGGGTGGTGGGCAGAGAGCAGGTAGAGCTCAGAAAAGAGGAGCTCCTGACAGGTAGCAGAGGAGGCGTGAAGTGGTGGGTTTGATTGTGAACCAGACTTGGGAGACCGTGGAAGCACATGAGGACCAAGGTGTGAACTCAAAGATGAGTCCTGAGTACGAAGGAAGTAGTATGTATCCATCCTGGTGTCGCTGCTACCACTAGGAGTCCTGGTATTGAGCAGGCGACTGAATTTCAGTTTCTTGATCTCGCTTTCTATATTCTTGACCAGTAGCTACAAAAGAATGATTCTCTTTGGCCATATGTCAGAAGGTTGAAGGCATTCCAGACCCATAAATATTATTTCCCAAACCCACTGATGCATGAAACTAGACTTTGATTAAATATTACAACCAGCATTGCTTGGTAATGGAGCATGAGACTATCATTCATCAGTAAGAAATATGAACATAATAATTCATTAAACCACTCTGAGGTCTCTCTGAGCTGAGCACTCAGGACAGACGGGGTCTGGAGAGGTTACATTTTGTTGCGGCTGTTTGTGGGACTCCCTTTCCAACTGCTCCTGAAAACCATTAGCTCCCCAGGAGGCCCCAGTCTGCTGCCCTGCAAGTGTCCCAGCCACTGGCTACTTGGAAAGCCTCCATTTAGTGCCATGAACTCCCTGCCCCACTCCCTTCAAGCCAGAAGTCTGGGGGAAAGGTACATATGGAACTTTCCCAGCTTCATTAAACTGCTGTCCTCCTCCTGTCCAAGTGACTGGTGCTGTCATGGGCACAGGGGAACAAAACGAACCCAGCCCTCACCTTTCAACGAGCCCAACAGGGGAAATTACAAGTCAGTATACTGTTCACACTGTAAGAGTAGAAGAACCAGAAGACACTTAACCTGACCTGGGAGTCAGGGAGGACTTCCTGCAGGAGGTGGGAGCTAAGGGGAGGCCGAAGCGCATGAACGAGCTGGTTAAGCGAAGGGAAAGGGAAGAGTGCTTTAGGTTTAGGAGTGGAGGCATGTGCAAAGTTCCAGAGGTGAGAAAGCATGGCATCTTTGAAAGACTGAAATAATTTTGCCGTGAATGGGCATGAAATAAGAGCTGAGACTGGAGAGATGATCAAGCAGCAGCTCCATGAAGTTCTTGAACTTTATCTTGTTTTGGGGGATTTGAGTGAATGGAAGGTTGGGGGTCTCTGCTATGATTGGGTTTGTGGCTTAAAAAGATGTCATGTTTTTGGCTTAAGAAGATGGTCCAAGCTGCCATGTGCAGAATGACACCAAGGACTGAGACTGGACACCTTCAGAGGGATTGAGCAGGTCCAGGTGTCATTCACGCCTGTCTCAGCAGGTGTGTGTGTGTGTGTGGAAGGTTATGGTCAAGATAGCTAGTTTGCTGCTAAAACTGAGCAGCTTCAAATGAAAAAGGCTACACTATGTAACTCACAAATCAGCTGGGGACCTCAGAGCAGCCACCATCTGGAGCACAAAGAGATGAGGAGCAAGCTGCACACCGATTTTAAAGCTTCCATGCAAAAATGATACAAACCATTTCCATGCACATTTCATTGGTCAACACACTGGCCCTTTCTATCTTCCATGAGGGTAGGAAAGTGCCACCCTAGGAAACTTTAGGAAGCTGAGAAAAGCAGACCATGTATAGAGGACCTTGCCAATCAGGGAGGCTGGTGTGCGCAACTTTCCCGATCCATAACTACGACCAGGTTGGTCCACTTCCTTTACAACTTAGTTCAGTGTGCCTGGTCACATTTCACCCTCTCTCCAGCCCTGGGAGGCAGGCACAGGCATCCCTTCCAGGTCACCAGACTTAGCTTCCGAAAATTCCCATCGAGAAAGAATACAGAATTCAGGGATTCAGAGTTCCTGGGAAAGCTGCAGAGGGGAAAGACCTCCCAAGTGCTTTGTGTATATTTTTTCACTTTCACCAAAGTGAGCAATAAAAGCAACTTACTCAATAAAGAGAACACTGATGGCATTTCCACATCTAAGGGAGGTGTCCTGGACTGAATACAGGGAGTTTTTGCCTTCGTTGTCCTGGGTTTGAGCCAGTTGAGTGTCTGTCTCCTACAGTTTGACACTTGACTAAACGTGGTTTGCCTTGGTGCAGATACGACACACGGCTGAGATTTCATCAATTCCAGGTCTGGTTAACCAACCACATGTCCTGGTTGTGTGACACAAGCAAGGCTCCCGATGTCTCCGGAATCTGAGGAGCCACCCCAAGATACCTCCCTCTCAGGCACCCAGCCAGACCAGGGCCGTGCCGACGTCCACCACTGCATCTCCAGGCTCTGTCTGCCCTAAGCTCCCTTCGCTACTTGCTGCCCAGAGTCAGGTCTCCATCTTGTCGCCTCAGGTCTGAGTTTCAGTGGAATTGAAATTCTCTAGATGGCTGACCACATACACAGGCATGAAGCCTCAACACTGGTATTTTTGATCAGGCCGTTCTCACCAGTGTGAGGCGTCATCTCATTGTGGTTTTTCTGTGCATTTCTCTGATGGTGAGTGATGGAGAGCAGTTTGCATGTGTCTGCAGGTCTGTGTATCTTCTATGAATCAGTGTCTCTTCAGCTCTTCTGCCCATTTTATGAGTGAGACATTCGCTTTTTCGTTGTTGAGGTCTATAAATTCATATATTCTAAAGGTTAAACTCTTGTCTGATGATGCTGTGTGAATATCTTCTCCCATTCAGTGTTTCACTCCTGTGTGGAAGATAAAGAAACAAAACAAGTGAACAGACAAATCTCAACAAAACACACAGGACACAGGACCATGGTGACCCAGAGGGGGGAGGAAGGAGGGAACAGCTAGTGGTAAAGGGCACTGAAATCTGGTGGGTGTGGTGTGAAATACACACAGACTGAGGTGTGATCTCAATATCCTAAAATGAATATAACAATGTCAACAAAAGAAATAAACTATTTTTTAAAACATACTGGTATTCTGAGGCAGAGAACGGAGACAGTGGAGAACAAGGGCTCTGAGAAAGCCGTTTGGGATGAAACCCGACTGCTGCCTAATGGGTGTGGGTTGGGGGCATCTCTGAGCTTCCTTTCCTCATCCACAAGCTGGAGGCCAAGAGTGGGCGGGAGACTGTGGAGAGAGTGGAACAGACATGGCAGGCCCCTCACTGTGTCTTCAGGAGGGAGAGCTGCTAGAGGAATCATCATCAGTGAGTTCGTGAGGGCACACTCACACTTGGGGAACTAGTTCAAGGTCATCCTGTGAGCACGAAGTCGGGCGGGCCCTGCCAGCTGCTCTGGGACTGAGCAGCTTCTTCTCAGAGCCTCTCCTCTCTTTCCTATGTCCTCACTTTTCTGGGGACCTCTCACCTGATCGTCCTGAAAATTGCCTTCTGCTTAGCTCCCAGGAGTCTCCTCTCATGCTCACCTTCTTCATTCCTCAAAAGATAGGTTTCCCCACCAACTACCCACCTCTGACTCTTTCCTGCTGACCTGATTCGGAGGTCTGTGTGACCCCACTCCGCTTATCCGGCACAGCATTTTAGGGGTTCACGGAACTTGTCCCCAGTGAAGGCAGCCCTGACACCCAGGGCCTGGGGGCTGGGCAGCTCTGTCTGCTTCTCTGTCTGCAGGTGTCCCCTGTTAGATGCAGGTGATCCTTACACATGCAGACATGTGCTTGTCCAGGTCAGCAGACAGTTGCGTCTGAAACAGACAGCGGACCACTCCCTGCATTCTGAAAGTTTGGTTCTTTCTCTCTAGGGTCTATAATGAGGGTGATCACCTGAGAGAGCTGAGAACAGAGCCCCCTCCTCCCCGCCCCGCCCTGTCGCCTCCCAGACTGCTGTGGGGTGCCAACTAGAGGTGGTGAGGCCTGGACTGGGGCAAAGCCACAGAATGAAGAAGGGTGAGGGGACAGCCTCAGAGCAGATCCTGGGGAGATGTGACAGCAGAACGGAGGCACTCAGGCACATGTGTGCGGTCATCACAGCGATGTCTCAGCAGTGGCAGCTGCGGGAGGTGCAAGGAGGAGCACGCTTCTGCCTTTGGAACCCAGTGTTTGCTGGTGTTTACATAGGGAGTGGAATTAATTAAACGCCGCAGGGCCTCCGTGCTTGCTGAAAATAAACCCAGCCGGGCCCCAGCACTGCCTGCCTGCCTGCCCGCCGTGCTGTGTCGGCGTGGGGCATCTGTCAGCTTTCTCCAGCTTCCCAAGGCAGGAGGCACGGCTCACATGACAGGGATTAGTGCCACCACCATTCTCTCCCACCAGCAGCTTGTCAGAGCCAGCTGGGTCTGAGCCCTGCCCGACTCCTCGTGGGTGTGTGCTGGGACACACAGGGACAGCCAGAGTCCACAGAACACGTGTCCAGTAGGGCAGATAAGCAGAGGCCCACAGGACTGCACACAGCTGTACACAGACACATGGACTTACAGACAGATGGCCACAAGCACAGACAGGAAAATAGTCACAGCGTGGCAACACACATCCGGATGAATCTGGCACGCCTGCCTTTCAGGACTCATGGAACATAGTCACACATCTGCAGACTCCTGGGGACACACCTGGACATGGCTTCAGAATCAGAAAGGCTCAGTCTGCTTCTAGAGCTCTCTTTTGCTAGAAGTGTGATTTTGGATTTTTTTCCTGTTGTGACTGAAATCTGTTTTCTCTGTCTATCACCTGCCTCCATGCACCCTTCCTTTCTTGTGTCAGTGTGGGGATGGGACAGGCATACCTGTTCAGCTGCATTTTTTTTAAGAAGGTAACTTTTTTTAAATGAAGGAAGCAGGCAGGTAGGAAGGAAAGTAGACAGCAGGCAGTAAGGAAGAGAGAAGAGGAAGAAGCATTTTTTCTTTATTCAGTTGTTCATTTTGGTTGCGTCCAATTCCTCACCCTCACCCCCTGTCATGTCAGGAACCCATCCTCGAGTTCTCTTGGACTATGCTGGCCCAGCTGCAAATTGCAGACTAAATGTAATGAACGTATGACATCGTTCATGGAGATATGTTGATTAATCCATCTCTGTGTTGTGGTATGGTCACCACTGGACCTAGCTGACACTTCTGTCCACCACACATGTCATTTCTTTTTCATGGTAAGAACAGTTAAGACTCTTAGCTATTTTGACATTATGACACCTTGCATCAGATCTCCAGGTCTCACTTGTCTGCTCGGTCTGTGTTTAATCCTTAAGCAACAGCTCTCAGGTCCCCTCCCTGAGCCCCTGGTAACCACCATTCTACTCTCTGTTTTTAGGAGCTAAACTTTTTAGATTCCACATATCAGTGAGGTTATTAAGTCTTTGTCTGACTTAGCGCACTTGAATTTGTTTCCTGGCCTCTATGTGCCTCTGTTTCCTCAGTGGTAAAGAGAGATCACAGTACTACCCACCTAGGGTGTCTTTATGAGGCTAAAAATGAGAAAATGAATATCTGGTTCCTAGCAAGCTCCCAGTGCTTACTAAGCATGCTATGAACATTAGCAGGTGTTTTTCCTTCTTAGCACCCTCATCATCACGGGCTCACATGGAAACATGGGACGCAAATATAGGAGACATGCAAAGACCCAAGTGGACCTGGTGACTCCGGGAAACAGAGACCACGGACCCACACACGCAAAAGTTCACAAAAAAACCTGTGTCAGCCTGTGTGCATGCACGGGCTTCTCTCACCACCACGCTCACTGCAGGCCACTGGCCATGCCCAGTAGAGCTGAGGCACACCGAAAGCATTCTTGGCCAAGAGGTACATGTCGTGGAACGTGGTTTCCAGCCACTAAAACAGACTCTTCTGTGACTCCTGTTGACCTACGGGCCGAGAGCCGTCCCCTGAGCCCGACATTCATGGACAGCCCTGCTGTCCTCTGCTGCCCACTCCTCCCTGTTGTGACCCACCCCCCATGTATGGCAAAGGCCTCACAATGCCCCCTCAGGTTCTCCATAATTGAGGAGTGAAAGGAAGTGGGGCAGATGGGGGCCAAGTAGAATCTGAGAGAGGTGGGGTTGAAGCCCATAGCTTTTTGTGAGTCCTCCTAATTGGGTCCCAGAATGGATGGGCTTCACCACACGTTTGCAGACAGGGCTGGAGCGGGGCAGGCACCTCAGGGAAAGGGGCCTACCCAGGGAAGACTGTGGGCATGAGGGACCAAGAACATGGGCCAGTGCACATCCCTTCCCCATGCATCTCCACCTGAAGCCCTCCCAGCATCCCAAAGCTACTGTTCCTCCTCCATGCTCCTGGGCCCTATTCTGACCTTGCATCAATGTCTTCTGCTGCATAACAGCTTTGCAGCTAAAAACAACATGGCATTTTCTCCCAGTTGGTGTAATTATTGTTTTCCAATGTAAACAAATAGAAAGGAAAAAAAAAAAAAAGACTTTCCCGAAAAGGGGTATCTTGGTTGGTGGGGGAGTTCACAGAGCCGGCCATCATTTGCACCCTCAAGGACCCTCCCCTTCTCTGGTGCCGAGAGGAGGGAAAGGAGACAGGCAGACGAGGGTCACTAGGAGGATCACGACAGCTGAAACAGGGTAACGCGCAGGAGGGGAGCTCAGCTGCAGGAGGACCGGCCCCCGGGGTCTTTCTCCATATCTCCATCCCCACCTGCATCAGCCTTCTGGACGGCGGGGTCTCCCGTCTGCCCTCCGGCCTTTGTCAGGTGCCCCGAGATCTTCTAGGGAGTGTTTGAGTGGGTGCTCTCTCTTTAAGTCTAGTTACAAGGAGCAAATTCATTGCAGAAATACAAAGGTACAGACACTGTGAAATCATTCAGCACTTACTAGTGTTAGTGTATTGCCTTCCTGTCCCTTTCCATTGGGTTATGTTTGTAAATTTTGTAGTCAACAACTATGGGCCTCCCGCTCGACCCAAGAACAAAACTATTACTAACAACTCCCACCTGTCTATGTGCTCCTTCTACCTTCCCAGAGACTGCTCAGTCTGAAATTTGATGTTTCCCCTTTATTAAAAAAAAAAAAAAAGATTTGTATCATATAGATATAATGTATTGTTTGATTTTGCCTTTTTTAAAAGGCAAACTTAGTAAGATACTCTTCAGAGTCAATTTAAGGACTGCTTTGTTTTGTTTGTTCCGGCAGCCCTGAGTCACGGAGGCGGGTTCGGGCTCTCACTGGTCCGCGCCTCCGCTGTTGCAATGGCCTGAGCCACAAGGGTGCACCCTGTTTTTTTTGCCTAATTTTGAAAAGCATCATTAAAATTGGGAATGATGATGTACTGAGACTTCTTGGCCTTGCTATTTCATTCAGTATCACGTCATTCGGATTCATCCCTAATATGACCCATGTCGGCCACTCGTGTAGTTCATGGCTGCTCAGGGCTGTGTGATGCTGCCCGAGTGAGTTCGTAAGGTCCTCCCTTCTCCGGTTTATGTACATTTAATTGTTCGTTGTCACCTGCTCACATAAAGCACTTCACAGACATGTTCTTAGGCATTGTGTAACTCTTTATGAATTATTCTTTTTTAATCCCTTCTCTATTCTTGACTTTTAGCCTGTGTACCCTTTTACCAATGACGCTAGCAGGAACGTTTCTTCATGTAATTTCTGCATGCCTCTCAAATGCTTCTTAGTGGGGATTCTGAGTGTGGATTCTGGTTCGTAAGGTATGCACCTTTCTAAGATTTCTGTGAGAATGTGAGGACTCCCCAGAAAGTTTCGACTAGTCCCTGTTTCACACCTGCAGCAAGGGTGATGTCACATATTGGGTCACGCGGGGTGGAGAGTATGGGAGGCCCGCTCGTTCAAAGGGCCCCACGCCTTTGTTGTTTGAAGCTGGGTATGGTCTCGGAGTGGGTCATAGACCCAGAGATGCCTAGCCCTGTTCTCCATCCCCCTTGCCGCCTTGTGTCAGCCACAGCGACCTGTCAGTGCTGTCTTCCCGGTGTCCAAGTGCCTTTGCAAGCTGCTTCTGCCACTAGAGGCGCTCTGCCTCCCCATCACATCCCCCCCACCCCCACCCCCGTAAGGCCAACAAGCATGGAGCTGGAGCTCAGTTCCGCCGGCCTTTGCTCAAATTTCTCCACCTCAAAGAGTCCTTTCATGGGTCTAATGCAGTGCCTCCTGCCTGTCTGCCTACGTAATTATCTGTCCCAAATGTATCCCTTTGTGATACCTTTCACAATTTCTAACATGTATTTTTCTCCCTTCCTTCCCCCCACTACAATTTTAACATGATCAGGGGCTGGGACGGGGGTGTGTGACTCAGCTGCTCCTAGATCCCCAGTGCCCATCTTGTGCCTAGCACACAGTCGGAACTCAACAGACACGTGTTATTGAAGGAATAATAGATAAACAAGTGAATGACCGACCTAGCATGTAGCCTGGTACCTAGTGTATGTGCCTGTTTATTGAGTCCCGCTGGATGCTTTGGGCCAGTGATGGCCAGAGGTCTCTCTGGCATGTGTGCAGGTGAGTTTCTGGGGAATAGGAGTATGGCTTCCTACTCCATGAACCTGTGGTTCCTTCTCAGGTCTGAATCCTGGGAATCCAGCATTTTCTAGCCCCTTGCCCCCACCACACAGCTTCCATGCACCTAGCCAGAGGCCTCTTGAACCTTTGACTTAATGATTGATTGCTCCAGCGATGGGACCAGTCAGCCAAAACAGAGTCTGTCCTGGGCCAGGAGTCAGGCATAGTCAGTGCTCCAAGGTCGTCTGCACTGGGGCCCTCTCACCAGCTCCCTGCACTGTGCAGTCACACTCAGAGCTCTGATGACATCACGTTGTTCTGAGTTAAGGTTTTCATGGCTCCCCGTAAATCATTTTCTTGGAATTTTTCCCAACAACTCTAAACTCTCAGGGCTAGTCTCCCTACTTGAGGCTTAGAGGGGCGACTGACTTGTTCAGGATTATACAGCTACTAGGTGACAAGATCAGGCTTGTCTGACCAAGGACTGTTCCCCGCTGTTTCTGTAGGGTTGCGAAGTGGGCAGACTTGGTGTCTGCTGAGCTTCTGGGAGGTGGAAGCCCTGTTGGAAGGAGCACCGTTTTCTCTTGGCATTCTGTCAGTCTAGCTCCCAGCTCTGGAAAAGCATATTGTCTTGAATTTGATCTGTGACATTGTGGTTTGTTCTTTCACTGTTAGTTTCTTAAATATGTATCAGTACCTATGTGGTATAAAGGATGATGGAAGATTCGTGAGAAACACAACTACAAGAAGATGTGAGGGTGTGTAGGGCCAAGAACTAACCATCGTTGCCACTGATCTGACTGGGTTCAGACCTCATCTTGGGGTTAAGATCAGAGCGCCCCAGGGCTTAGGACACAGGGGAGTATGATGACCTCAACAAGGAAGGAGTTGGGTGCAGTGTCCTTAGCCTAAGGGAAAGCTTAGTGGCATCTAAGCTATAAGCTTTAGACTTTTGGGGTAACTATTTCAGAACTCTGTGTGTGTGTGTGTGTGTGTGTGTGTGTGTGTGTGTGTGTGTGTGTGTGTAGGGAGAGAGACAGAGAGAAAGAGA
>RJWH01005864.1:0-66563 GCA_004363575.1 Solenodon paradoxus
ATTACCTGAAAACAAAATTAGACAAAGAAAATACCTGAAAAGAAATCTATACAAATAAATCTGATGGACACAAACACAGATTTTCAACAGAATCCTGGCATATAAATTAAAGAGCACATTAAAATTATACACTGCAATCAGGTGGTATTTATTCCAGGGATGCACCCATGGTTCTACATATGCTAATCAATGTAGCATAAGACAAAACAAAATGAAAATCAAACACTATATGATCATTTTGATCAGATGCAGAAAAAAGTTTGAAAAGATTCAACCCCCATTTATGATAAAAATCCTCAGCAAGATAGGATAGAAGGCATATACCTCAACATAATAAAATCAATATATGATAAAAGTACAGCCAACGTCATAAGTGATGGTGAGAAAGTTTCTCTTAGTGTTAAAAATAAGACAAGGTTGTCACTACCACCTCTTCTATTCAATGGAGTTCTGTATATCCTGGTCAGAGCAATATGGTGAGAAAAGTTTATTAAAGACAGAATATAAAAGGAAAAAATATCAATATTTACAGGCAACATGATATTATACCTAGAAAATTCTTAGAAAAACTGAAAAGTGATAAACACTGCAAAGTGGCAGGATGAAACATCAACACACAAACATCAGTATCATTTCTATATTCAAACAGTAAAGCACATGAAAAAAATAAAGCATTCCATTCACTATTGCACCATAAAAGTAAAATACCTGGGAACAAACTTAAAAGGAAGTGAAAGACCTCTACAATGAAAACTGCAGGAACTTAGCAAAAGAAATAAAACAAAATACAAACAGATAGAAAATCATTCCATGTTCATGGATTGGAAGAATTGAAATAGTAAAAATGACTGCTGTACCTAAAATAATAAATAGACTCAATGCTATATCCATCAAAATCCCACTGACATAATTCTATGATATATAGAAAACAAAACTGAGGTTTTATGGAATCACAGAAGGCCCACAATAGCCAGGGTTATCCTGAAAAAAAAAAACTAAGGAAGAGTAAAGGAATCACTTTTCCCAAATTCACATGTATACAGAGAAGTCATCCAACCAGTATAACACAGGAAAAAACAGACACACTGATCAGAATAAAAATGTGCATCCATAAATAAAGCCATAATGTGTGGACAGCTACATCTTTGACAAAGGTGCAAACAGTATACAATGGAAGAAGGAAAGTCTTTTCAGCAAACGGTGTTGGGAAATCTGGAAAGACAACTGCAAAAAGGAGAAAGAAGCTGGAGCACTCAGTATTGCCATTCTCAAAATGGATTAAAGATCTGCATATAAGAGCTGAAAACCAGAAAAAATGTGGGAAAAACACTCCACGATATCAATTCAAAGATGTCTTTGGGAAAGCAAAAGGAAAAGGAGACAAAGCAGTACTAAACAATTGGGACTTCATTAAACAGAAAAGCTGTGCACAGCAAAAGAAACCACGACTAAAACTAAGAGTCAAGCTGAGGAAACAGAGACAATGTTCACACAATTAATCTCCAAATATATAACAAACTCATATACCTGAGCAAATCAAACCAAACCTAGGAACATATATCAATGTATTAGTATTGTAGTTTTTCTCTAGTTTTCTCTCAAAATGTCAACGGTTGATATTTCAGTGGCTAACCACCCATCACGTTTTAATTTACACATCATGTTCCTCAACCACCCCACAGTCTGTCGTTTATAATTAAAAGTTCTTTCTACTTGTTGTTTATTTATCATAAATCCTGTTTTCTTCTTTTGTTTTGGGATGATTAATTTTATTTGGATGTCATATCATTTTTTTCTTACATAATTTCTGGCATAATCTATCTCTCCACCCCATTCTTATCTCCACTGGATGCTGGCTAGCTAATTTTAAAAAGTGAAAATGGAATAGAAAACTTAAAAGTGTCTCTTTGCTGCCTCGGCTGCCTTGGGTGAGTCCTCGGCTCCAGCGTGGTCCATGTGGAGCCCAGGACCCCATATTCCCCACTCTGGGCATGGCAGGGGTTGGGGAGCAGTCAAAATGTACAACTAAATAAATGGATACTCCTTCCCCCTATTCCCAATGACTTAATGTCTGCCTGTGTGCTTCCTCTTTTAAAATATTAAAAAGTATAGTCTTTGAGATATTTCATCAGTAGCGTGTCCTAATATTTACTTAATTGTCTTTAAAAAGCCCAATGTATTTGGGAAGCAGGAACAAATATGAAGAGCTCATTTTTCAGAATATGAGTGGGCTTACTCAGAGACCAGGTGTTGTTACTCTTACTCTGTACTGGTGCTCCCTCAGGTCAAGTAGATCCTGACATGTTAACCTAAGCAGCACTGATTCATTCAGTCCAGGAGTAATGCCCTCGAGAGAGTATTCCTACTCTGCTCAAATTAGTATTTTAAAATGGAATTAGCTAATAGTGTAGGTCCTTCAAACATTATCCTAAATTCTCTTCTAATGCTATGTTATCTCTTTTCACACACTCAACCAAATGAGTGAAAGTTTGCAGGTGTTCCTACGATTTTTATCCTCCACTTATTAAAAAAGATGTTCACATTTATCAATGTGTGTAACTGGTCCTTCCTTGATCAGGATAAAGCCCCGTTGATCTTGCTGTATTATGCTTTTAAGATGTTGTTGAAGTTGATTTGGTAACATTTGGCTGAGCATTTTTACATCTTTATTCATCATGGACGTCATTCCAGACTTTCTTTTCTTGTATTGCTGCCTGGTCAAGTGACTTTGAAAGTGCACACCGTTGCATTTTGGGCAACAATTGGAAAAGAATTTTCTTTCATTGTTCCATAAATTGCTTTGTAGTATTCAACAATAATTGATTTAGTCAAGGGTTTTTCAGTTCTGGAAGGTTTTAATTATGGACTCAATATTCTTATTTTGTTGGTGTGTTCATATTATCAGTTTTTTTCATCATTTAATCTTGGTAGGTTATGTGTTTGTTTCTCGGAATTTATTGTTATCCATTTTATTGGAATTGTTCACAATAGTATGGTCTCACGATTATATTTATTTCATCCATCTTTTTTGTTAATCTACTGAGATTTATTAATGTTATTTTTTTAAAAAGCTAGCTTCAGTTTGTTCATCTTTATACCCTTATTTTCACCTCTATTTCTTGTTTCTGCTGTGATCTATGTTATTCCTTCCTTATGATAACTTTTTGCTTGGTGTGTTTGCCTCATCTTTTTTTTTGTTCCTTGAGGTATAAAGTTAGGTTGTTATATGACTTCTTTCTTTTCTTAGTCTATGCATTTAACACAATAAATGTCCATCTAAGAACTGTTTTTGCAGCATTCCATAGGTGTGGGGGTTTTGAGTTTCCATTTTAATTTGTTTCAATAATATTATCATTTCCCTTTTGATTTTCTCTTGACACATTGGGTGTTATGCTAATTTCCACATATTTAAAATTTTAATAAATTTACTTTGGTTGATTTCTAGTTTCTATGATTGTGGTAAAGAAAGATATTTGGTATCAGTATAATTTTATTAAATTTTCTAAGATTTGCTTTGTGTTCTATCTTTTCATTTATCCTAGGTAATATTGTTTGCACTAAGAAGAATGTGTGTTCTGGTAACTTTGGTTGGATTTTCTCATTCTCTGTTAGGTTCATTTCACTGAATACAAGATTCAATCCAGTATTATATTGCTTATTTTCAGTCTTAGTCATTTATTCCTTATAGATGGTAATATATTGCAGAACCCTACTATTATTTTTTGCTCTGTTATTTCCTTTTGATTTTTCATTATTTGTTTAACATCTAGGTACTCTAGTATTGAGTGTTCATTTTTAATCATCATATCTTCATGAATATTTGACACCTTTATCATCAGTCTCAGTCTCTTATTATTGACATAAGAAAAATAGTAATGAAAAATATATGCAGCAAAGTTTCCTACAGATTAGAAAAAGAAATAACGACTATCTTCAAGAAAGTCATTTTGAATTGAGATAAAGGAATAACATAGTTTCATGAACTTGTCTGGCCAAGTCTATTCCCAGCTTGGGAAATTTCTCATCTGTTAAATCTTCAAGAAAAATTTCTGCCTCCTTCTCCATCTCTTTTCTTTATAGATACTCAATTGTTGTCATTTGTACACTTCATGGTTTCCCAAAGAAAACACAGAACTTGTGTGCTTTTCTAAAAATTTAAATTTTTTTCTCTATTATTTGTAGAGTGTGATTTCAAAGTTTGAAGTTCACTTATTTTATGTTTCATTTGCAATTTTATCCTTGAAGAATTGTATCGTAGAAATTCATCCACTACTTCTCAGCTGCATATTTCATATAATTTACTGAATATTTCACATCCAGAATTTCTCTCTGGTCCTTTTTATTTTCTATCTCAATAGAAACAATCATTAAAAATAAAGGCTGTGTTTTCAAACATATAAACAAAACGAAATATTTGTCTAACATCACCAAAATAGTGTTGAAATAAATAAATTTACACTTAAAAGATAGGCATTATAATTGACACAATAGAAACATAACGCCTTTTAAGAAATTATTATGTGCAATTATACACCAATAAGATGGACAGCCTAGAAGAAATGGGAAAATTCTTAGAAATATATACCCTAACAAGACATACTTATGAAGAAATAGATGATCTTAAAATAACAGTTATTAGTATAGGTATTAATCACTGATAAAAACCCCAACAAATCAAAGCTGTTTCTGGAAACAGCTTCATTGGAGAATTCTACAAAATACTTAAAGCATGCTTGACTGTCAAAGAGTAGAAGAAAGAAAACGTCCAAACTTGTTTTGTGAAGGCAACATTACCTGGCACAAAAGCAGAAATTACCACTAGAGATTTATTATCAACATTGCTTCTATACACAGATGAAAAATCTCAAAAATACACTAGTAGACAAAAGTGAACAATACATTGACAGGATCAAGGACAATTTATCCTGGAATTGCAAAGAATATCTGCAAATCAATCAATGTGCAATACCAAATTAGCAAAATGAAGAATAATAATCATGCTGTTTTCAATAGATACAGAGAAGACAACTGACAAAAATAAACCTCAAAGTATGATAAAATTTTTTAACAAACTGAGTAGAAAGGGAATAATCCTGAACAAAATTAAGGCCCCATACAACTAACCTGCAGCTAACAGCATACTAATGGTGAAATATTAAAAACATTTTCCCCCAAATTAGGAATAAAGGTAAGGATGTCCAGTATAGTTAACTTTTATTCAATAGTGAAGGATGTCCTTAAGAGAGCACTGAGAAAAAAGGAAAGCAATATGCATTCAAGTTAGAAAAGATGATGTAAAATTGTCCCTGCTTGCAGATGGTGCATTATATACAGAAAATCCTCAAAACTCCAACAAATACTGTTAGCACAAATGAACTTAGTAAATGTGAAGACTAAATATAAGTGTACAAAAAGTTGTTTTTTGTGCACTACTAATTATCAGAAAAAATTGCTAAAACTATGATAGCTACAATAGCATCAAAGGAAATTTTGAATAATTTGGCAAAACCATTCGATAGAGACAATTCCAGGTAAGATATTTAAATGGCCATCAGACAGATGAAAAAAGTTCTCAACACTTCTTGTCACTAAGAAAATGGGAAAAAAACACAATGAGATATAACCTCACACTGGTGAGAATTACCTGTATTAGAAAGACTGGAGCAGAAAGTATTGAAGAGGGTGTGGAAAAAAGAAACTATCGTACAAGTTAGTGGGAATGTACATGGTAAAACAACATGGAAAACAGTATGGAGATTGCTCAAAACAAATGTAAGCACCATTTGATTGAGAAAAGCCATTTATAGTATATGGTCAAATGATGAAAACACTGATCTTGGCTATTTACCATAGACAAGACATGGAGTCACACTAAATGACGATTGATGCATTAATGAATGAGTGAAAAAAGATGCAACATTTATATTCCATGAAATTCTACTTAACTATTGAAAAAAATTCTTGCATTTTCAAAAACCTGGATGGTAGTTGTGGTGATTATGCTAAGGGAAATGTCAGAGAGAAAAAGAAAAAATATCTCATGGTTTCACTCAAGTGGAATATAAAGAAACAAAACAAACTAATAAAAGACAACCACACTCCCAGATCCTGAGTTCAAGATCGTGGTTACAGAAGGGAAAGAAGACGTGGTGGAAGGAACCTGAAATTGAGAGTGAAACTGATGCTTGTGAGGGTACTAGGACTCTGGTGGACTCAGTGTGATAAATAGAAAATATTTTCTCCTCACAAAATAGCTATTTTATAAAGAACAAAGTATGTTTCTCTCTAGGTAGAAAAACTAATGGAGAATAATTCAGTTTAGAAAATGATCACGACCCACTGTGTATCCGTGGCCTTTACAATCTCCAAAAATGTTTGCCAGATGGGCCGAAGCTTAGAAGAACTAACTTCATAGAAATCCAAAGGTCATTTTTTGTTTCAATGAAGAATAAAACTGTTAAGCTTGTATCTGTGTGGGTGGACCTCTGTTTCAGAAGAGTATGCCACATGTAAAAAATAAATACAACTGAGAAAGAAGGAAGAAAGAAAAGTGAATAATGTGTCTCAGCACCTGATGTGTCCAGTTGTGTATAATCTGTTATACAGATTAGCAGTCTCATATTTCTAGTCTTAAACCTAGAGCACTATAATTTGACTGCTCTGTGCTCGTACACACTGAAGAGGAAACCGTTGCATGTCACTTCCCTGTGTCCAGATAGCTGATTTGAATCTCCTTCATCTGAAAGTGCATAGGGAGAGTCTGATGGTCTTGCATCTTAGGGTATAGACCATTTATCCAAAAATTCTCCCATCTTCTTGATCTGCAACTAACTTCCCTGAGCTCTTGGCATTTCACGTTGTAACATCTAAGCAACCGAGCAAAACAAAACAACTCTTTACGTGTGATAGCCACTTCTTTTATTCTATCTTTACTCTTCTCAATATCCCTTTTTTATTCTAATATCTGTTAAGAACTTCTATGTGAAATGTTGTTTATTAATCTGACTTGAGATGAGAATTTCTTTTACTAAAAGTAAGAAACAGACAAAGCAACTCCTGCAATCATGGTTCAGAATCTTCTACACTGGATGGTGAAGCATCTTTCTCTGTGTTTCCAGAGCAGAGAACTGGCACATCTAGCTGTAGGAGAGACTAACCTCATCCCTTGGGCACACCACGTTCTAAAATAATAATGCATCCTGTACTTCTCTTTTTCTTTCTAGTACAAAAAGACACATTTAAACAAAATTCACAGAATGTAGTACTATGACTACCAGTGGGATGAGTGCAGGGAGGGCACAAGAGAAGGAAGGAGGGAACAAATGGTGGTGAAGGGCACTAGAACACTGGTGGTGAGTGTGGTGTGCAAAACACACAGACTAAGGCTATTATCCAACATCCTTAAAATCATTTAGAAGTACAGAATAAATATAACAGAAATAAATAAAATTAAAAAAAGAAAAAGTCAGTGAGACCTAAGAAGATCCCATTGTAGAGCTAGTTTCATCTCTCATTCAAAACAAAGTCCTTCTGAGAAAGAACCATGATTTCAGATTGAATTTGAAAGTGATCATAGACAGGAAAACTGATTTGTGTAAAATAGCATATCAATAATATTTAATATATGTTTGTTTTAATACTTACTTTTCTTAAGTTAAGGGAGGTTGAGTTGTTTTCATCTTAATAATTCTTGTGAAGCAAAATTGATCCACATGGTCCTATATAAGAGATACTCTGAAGCTCATATTTCATTATCAACAATAAGATAAGGAGTAATCTGGTAGCAACAGATACACAATACACACACATACATACATACATACATAACATATAGATAGATAGATAATTCTTTTTTTGGAAGGGCTTAATGAGTTTTTCTTGTCTGTAGTCATCACCATTGGTCTAGGTTCGGTCTACAGTCCAGGTCTCAGTGTTTAACCCTGTTTGGATTCAGCAATTATAAAATATCTCATATACATTCCATCTAGCCTGGGGATGGAAGGGAAGGATATGACAAAATCAAAGCCTGAGAGATTCAGGTTGATGTTCATTGAAGTGTCTAGAGGAAAAACTATGTTCCATCTATGGATGAAGATACTTCTTTTGTTCTTGTGTGTTTTTTAAAACTAATTTCATTATTTATTCCATTTATATTAGTATATTCATTTTAGAATTCTGAAATCACAACTCAGTCTTGGAATAAAATACTGCTATTAGATGATGTGAAACATGGCTAAAATCTAGGATGTGTACTTATTTTTCTGCATATGAAATAGAAGAAAATATCAGAAGAAAAATATCAGCATTATTGTTTGAGCCACTGGAAAATGTCCTCTACTTCAGTTTTATGGGCTATTATACTCACTTAACTCTTTTTTGGTTTTACTTGTTATTATTTACTTCATAAATAATAAAAGATTCCTGACTCTGAAAATAATTCAAACATATATGTCAAGGATCAAAGAAATTGACTTCCTTCATTTAGTAGTTTCTATTAGACTAACAATTATTTTGCAAAAACATTACTACAAAACTTTGTGGGTTATAAATAAAGTAAATTATTATATTATATAGTCTTTAGGGTCAGTAAGTCAGATAATGGTGTGATTTTTGACATGTGTTTTAATGAAGTTTCATTAAAGTATATCTAGTTCTCTGTTGAATCAGTTCACAAATTCAGATACTTAGACAATTATTTTCATAATATTTTTATAACACTATGTCTCCTTCGCACTCTCCTTATTTCTCCACTGGGAAAACAGTCAATTCAAAGGTCCTTCCGCTTCTCCCTAGCTTTGTGTCCAATGTCAATGATGCCTGGACAATGGGAAATCTTGTCCTTGACCTCTCTTCGTAGAAATATCTCCTGAAGTATCTGTTGACTCTCAAGCTACCAGTGTTGTCACAAATGGATTTCTGCTGAATAAAGTATTTTTCATGCACAATATCTGTTGGGTCTAATGACTGGGCTGACTCTATCACTCAACATTTAATGGGACTTGTTCATTTTCTCTCAACCACAACTGTCACAGGAAATTCAGTAGAACTCTAACCCCCATTACCCAGTGGTTACCTATCCAGTTCCATGACCACATTTTCATGATTTTCTGCCTGCTAGCCATATTTTTAGAGGAATCCTATTTTCCAAGTGCCTCTAAACTTATTTTACACCTGTGCTGTCTCCCTTAGACTCTTCTAAGTTATTCAGAAGACTCACTCATGGTTTTGGCTTTGGCAACTTGTTCAAATGTCTTTTGCTGTCATATCTTCAATGAGACTTAAGAACCTGCCTGAAATGAGGCAATATTCAGAGATATGTATGAAATAATATTATGTAATAAGCTAAATATTTCAAAATTATTATCTTTTCATATATTCATAAGCAAAAAATTAATAAGAGGATCTGATGGAGATAAAACAAGAGACTAAAACCACGATAGAAATATGAACAGATCTCACTTTCTAACATATTACGACTGGTACTTTGCCCTTCACCATCACCTGGTTTCTTCTGTCCCCTCTGTTTATCTTTCTCATGTAGTGTTGATATCTAAATGTCTCAAAAGATTTCACTGTGAAGAGAAAGCTGGAGCCTAACCAAGGGACCAATTAACAGAGTTGTTCTCCCTCTTTTACCCAGGAGGCAAGTGTTTTACAGCTTGTCTGGTTTTAATTACTCCATCATTGTGCATAGCATGTCAAACTCCTCTTTTAGATATGGTAGGGAATGGTCAAAAGCATTTAAGGCCATGTGTTCTCATAATCAGACTGACAGAGGCTGTGATAGTCCAACTTTGCTAACAAGAGACTGATTGCTCATCTTAGAGGGCTGATGGAGTGGGAGACTTCAGAATTGGAGAGTGTAGTGTCTGTTGAACATTTCTGATTGTATGGGTACACCACCAAGTAAAGGGGATTGGAACGTAGGAGAAAACGGTTTTCCAAAAATCTTTGGTGAGTCAAGTCTTAGCGATTTTGCTAAAAGGAATGTTATGGGCCCATGACTCAGGGATAATTTTATAAAGATGCATGAAGTACTCACTATAATTTGCTTGATGTCTAAGTTTAATAAGGGGTCTTCTTACATGACAGTTCTGTTAGTCTAAAAAGCAAATCTGTTGAAGGATGGTTTAATAAGTAGCAGGATATGTCAGTACTCTTTAGTGTAAGAAAATTTCTCTCTTGTTTAATTAGTGTTTAAAATTAGTTAACATAGACCCAGAAAATGAGTGGTAGGTTATTTTTGAAGAACCTATACTACCACTTTTTTCCATTTAAGAAAGTTTATTAAGAGTCTCTGGAGTGTGTTATTTCTTGATTGAGTGGATCCAAGGCTGCTTTGATTAACAAATCAGGATCTAGGTGATGTGAGGGAGCACCTGAAAAGAGTAAGAGTAGCATTTGGCTGTCTGAGTAAGCGCATCCATGTGGTTCTGACAAACAAGTTCTTCAGTTTTTTTTCTGTTTTAAAAATATGCTGAACTTTTCTAAAGTCGCTATGTAATTATTAGGAATTGCCATTAATGAAATATTACAAAGGAAAGGGGACTCTCAAAGGGGTCATTTCCTAATGTTCTGCTTTCATTGCCACTTTTGTTCAGATGAAAGGAAGTATGCAATGGGGAGACTGATTGTCCCAAGAATGATGTAAGCAAATAACTGAAAGAAGAGAGTCAAAATAACTTGGATTATCTAAGAAAAAGAAGAAAGCTAAAAGCAATTTTAATTATGAATAGTAGATTTTGAGGTAGTTGAGAAAAATGGTGCACTAATTAGAAAGTGATGAGATTAACAAAGTATTACTAGTTTAAAGCAGTTCTCTGTGTACAATTGGGTTTGTTGTGCTAATGTTATTTCTTAGGCATCTCTGAATGGTAGCTTTGCAGTGGTTACAAATTAGAGACTTAGATCTCCCCATCCCTTAATTACACCAGCATACTTTGAAAACACTCTGATGACCCCTTCTTTCATTCTTTTGATAGAAGATAAGTTCTCCTCCAGTTTCTGCTATTTGGCAAAAATTAGTACTACAGCTGCAGTTACAGCTGGTCATTACACTCAGCATGTTAAATTGAAATTTCACTGCTCTGCACATTTGTACAATAATGCCTCTGAAGCAGTCTCTCTCATTCTAGACAACTTTACTGAACTATTCCTTCAGAGAGTCTTCAGGGACATTTCCTGATACCTAACACCTTGCTCTCATCCAGCTGGTGGTCACCCAGAAGATTCTCTCTGCTTTCCTCATGCCACACAACATCTAATGTATTTTGATCTTCACATTTCTCATCCCTCTATTTGGGCTATAGTGTTCTTATTGGATCTTTTACACCATCTAAAACATTAAGCATACAGCTTTCCATTCTACATTGTTGAAGAATAGGATAAATGCAGTAATAAATGCATTTGACCTATTCCATCAGATATTTGAGATGTTACTCTGGGTCTCGAATGCATGGATTGGAAACCAGGTCCTGTCCTTCATAGTCTGATCTCAAATTATTGACTGCACCATCTCGTTTGCAATATGGAATTAATAAGAGTATGTCATAAAACTGTTGAATAATCAAAATGAGTAAAATATAAAAGGATTCAGAATAGCACCTAGAACATAATGAATACTGAAGAATTTTGACTACTTATTACCAAGTGTTACTTTTGAGGCACATTACTTATATTAGAAGTATGAAAGTTAAGCTAATCATGGGTTTGGGGTTTTAGAAAATGACCAGGATAAACTAGAGTAACTCATATTCATAGAGATGCTATTCATAGAAATGATATTAAGTAGTGGGTTGAATGTTCAAAAATTTATGATGTTAGATACCTTCTAGAATATTTTTCTTGTTAAGTCAATGAAAAATCAAATACATTCCTCAGGTCCAGAAATACAAGAAAAGCACAAACTTCAGTTTCATGATACAGGGTCAGCATTTTCCCAGGCAGGATCTGCTAACCCCTGGTCATCTAAGTCTTGTGTTTTAATGGATATTGCTATAAGGGCAGGAGGAAAAGTGTGTAAAATTGAATTAGGGGATTCTCCCCCACTCACCTCTAAAAGCAAAATACCAGAGTGACATTATCAGAGGGAAAACTAGGAAAATCCTGCTTTACAAACTGACTTAGTAATACACACATTACACACACGTCAGCCTAATTTTGGAGAAAAGAGGGAAAAGTAAAAAACAAAAGCAAGCACCTCTAACAATTCATCTTTTAAAATTTATTTTTGTTAGATAAAATTGCCATAGCATTCTGTACATTTAATGTGTTCAGCGAATTGATATACTACTTCTGTATACTGTCCACTCCAATGTTGATACCTCTATTATATCACATAAATATTTATTTTTGTGTGATGGGAGAATTAAAAACTGATCTTTTGGCATCTCTGAAGTTTATAATAGAATAATGTCACCTACAACACTGTACTGAGCATTAAATCTATAGGACTTATCTAGTAGTGCCTAGTAATACACTTCAAGACACATCCCCAGTGTTTCTATTATCTAGGTGCTGGTAATCACCATTCTTATTTGCTGTTTTTACCAGTTCACCTTGTTTAGATTCCATTTATAGTTGATATCATAGTTTGTCTTTCTCTGTTTGAAGCATCTTACTTAGCATACTACCTCAAAGCTCAAGAAAGATGTTAAAATTGGCAGGATTTTCTTCTTTCTTGTGGATATTTAATATTTCATTGTACATATATACAAAATGTACCCATTTATCTCTTGATTGGCATTTATATTAAATATACCTTGATTATTGAGAGTAAAACTGCAATGAACATGATTCAGATACATTTGTAAAACGCTATTTTTATTTTCACTAGTTATATATCTAGAAGTGGAATTGCTGAATCACATGGTAGTTTTATTTCTAATTGTTTAAGAAACTTACTGTTTTCCTTGATAATGAATCATATTTACAGTCCAACCAACAATATAAAAGCATTCCCTTTATTCTACATCCTTGTCAAAGTTTGTTATTTCTTGATGATGGTCATTATACATCATCAATGTATACATCAATGTATACATACATGTATACATTATACATTATACATACAAAAAGCGTTATGTGATTTCTCATGTGGTTATGATTTTCATTTCCTTTTTGATTAATGACATTGGCCACGTTTTATGTACCTGTTGGTCACTGGATGTCTTTTTTGTAAAAATGTCTACTTATCTCCATTTCCTATGTTTTAATCTGATTTTTGTTATATTTTTATTCAGTTGAATGAGTTTTTCAATATATATTAGATTATAATCCCTTAACTGATACATGGTTTGCAAATACTTTTCCCACTCTGTAGGTTTCCTTTTTTTTTTCTTTTTTCTTTTGATCACTCCATTAGTTTACAATACTATACAAGTTTCAGAATAGATTCATACCTCAGTCAATTAGTTTATCACACCACAATCGCCTCTAGAGTTCTGCCCAGTCACTGCTATTATTTGACACATCTACATTTGATTCCCTTATCTTTTCCTCCACCTACTCTCATTTCAGAATCTAAGAGTAGTATTTGTTAGTCTGTTCATTTTTTTCTTTTTATTACATGAGTGAAACCACTCAGCATATTTATTTTTCTTTCTGACATTTTGTAATCAGCTCTAGCCCCAGCCAAGTAGCTGGAAAAGGCAATATTTTGCTCCTTTGATAGCAGCATAGCATTCCATTGAGTATACATGCCACTTCTTCATCTAGTCATCCATTAATGGGCATTTAGGTGGATTCAATAACTTAGCTATGGAGAACTGTTCTGCTATGAACACAAATCTGCATATATTCTTTGTGAATTAATGTTCAAAATTCATTTATATACCCAGAGGTGTAGTTTATGGATAAAATAGTTGTTCCATTTCTTTAGGAATCTCCCTATAGTTTTCCATAGAGGGTGTGTTATTTTGCATTCTTACCTTTCTTTACACCCTTTTAATCACTTGTTTCCAGTCCACTTGACTTCCTTTTTTCTTATTGCTCCTATCTGTGTATATGCAAAAGCTTTTAGTTTGATGTAGCCCCACTTGACTTTTGCTTTTATTGCTGTGCTTTTGGTATCCTGTTTTAAAAATTATTGCCAAAACCAATATTAAGGAATTCTTTGCTGTTTTCTTCAGTGAACTTTTTGATCTCCAGTCTTACATAAACTCTTTAATACATTTTGAGTAAAATTTGTGGATGATGTAAGCAAAGAGTCCGATTTCATTTTTGTGCACATGATTATCCAATTTCTTCAGCATCATTTGTGGTGATACTATCATTACTCTATTCAGAATTCTTTGTTCTTCTGTTAAATGTTATCTGACCATATATAAAGGTGCTTCCTTCTGGGCCCTCCATTATATTCATTGGTGTGTGTGTTTATTTTAATGGCAGTACCATACTGTTCTGATTAGTACAACTTTGTCTTTTCAGGATGGCTTTGACTATGCTGAGTCATTTATGTTTCCATAAAAATTTTAGATTGCTTTTCCTAATTCTGTGAAACTTGACTTTGGAATTTTCATTGAGATTGCATTGATACTGTAGATACATTCAGTATTATGGACATGTTCATGTTAATGTAAGTGGTACATATGAACACACTTTTCTTGGTCCTGATATATGTTTATGATGGTTATGCTGGCAAATTTGAAGAATGCAGTTTTCTGTCTAATTTCCACAAAATTATCATCCTATGAGTCTCTCTGTGGAAGTACATCTAATTCTGAGTTGGCAAATACAACAACTTGTAACTACTAATTCCCTCCTTTCCTGTTGATCACAAACAGTAGGTTTCTTTTATAATCACTTTATTCCTTCAGAATTCTGCTTGAAAGAGTACACCATGAAAAAATGACTAATTTTAACTTGAGAAATGAATGCTCTACCTTACCAGGAATAATTCTCTGTGTTGCTTATGTTTTTTTGAAATTTTCTCCTGTCATTGAATTTTCTAACTAGGAGTCTTGAAAATGTCTGTCAGGAAAAAGGACATTGTGGATGACTAATTCTGACAAATATTTGTGGTTCACAGACACAGATTATTCCATTAATTCCATAGTTTTTTTTCAGGGAAGTCTTGTACTTTTTCTATAGACAAAAATCAAGGGAACACTTGTCACCTATTTTATATATATATAGGAGCGTCCAAAATTTTCGTTTTGTTTGACTGAAACTGTTTTTTGTTCAGAAATGTTCTTATAACCATCTGGAGAATGACAACTAAAACAACTTAGAAAGAGCATATGCCTGACATAGAGATATTCTTTTGGTTAACTGTCTTTGACCTAAAGACTTGACTGCTTGCCTACTCTGATGAGAAAAAGTGAGGAAACTTCCAAAATCTTGCTTCAGTCTCTGAAGGCTATGTATATTGTGAAAGCCTCTAAAGTGTTACATGAAGTCACACTCCTTTGTATAAAAAGTCTATACCCTATGACCGTGAATAAACTCATGGGTAATTCAGAGCCATTATCAAAAGTGACAAGGGGTAAGTTTTGGTGTAAAGGATCCAGAGTTTTCAACAGATTTTCAAAAGACTAACTGACCTGGAGAATAATGAGAATGAATGGCCTAGATAATTTAATTCATTAGAATGACTGATTTCAGGAAAGAAAAAAATGGACTTTCAAGGAAGATAGTGAAATTACTCTTTGAATTTTGTTTTATACAAGTTCTCAGAGGTTTTCCAGAATAATTAAATGGATGAAGTCACATCTATTTCCAAGCTACTTATTGTGATGTGACCTTCTACACATACTAACACAAAGTTTTACAGCTTTGGGATTTTGTGAAAACAGACATGCAGTTACAGAGGAATCTGTCATCACTGGATACAGATTAACTGAATGTTTTCAAGGATACTTAATGAGTACCTACACAATATAATCAATTTACATATGAGGTCCAGCATGATCCAGAAACTACTTCAAGCATTGAGTTTATGTCAGCCATACATAAAAAATTTCATTATGTTTCAAAATGTAAAGATATGACAGTATTTTCTTAACATGGTTTATTTCCAAATGTCATATATCTAGAATGGTCTACCTAAAAATTATGATATTTTAGGAGATAAAGAGCTGAGAATGACTTACTGCCTCTGAATCCTTAAGAATGTAAAAATATTTATCCAAGAGGAGTTTTTAGTCAAGGTGGGTGGTTATATATGAAAGATACAGATAATTACTGATGATTCAGGCTTGTATATTTAGTCAGATACATAATTGGAAAAAAATGAATATCATTTTTATGTGTGTGGAAATGAAACAATTTTCTTCTACCATCTTCTATCAGCAGATGGCAGCAAGTAGCTCTATGGAAGGGGACACAAATGACACCTCTGTGACCACGTTTGTTCTCCTGGGACTGGCAGATGAAAAAGACATGCAGCTGCTACTCTTTCCAATATTCTTAGCAATCTACCTTGTGACATTATTCTGGAATCTGAGTCTTATCTTCCTAATCAGGATGGATTCCCACCTGCACACCCCTATGTATTTTTTTATCAGTCTCTTGGCATTTATAGACATCTGCCTCTCATCCTCTATTGGCCCAAGAATGCTTTCAGATTTCTTCGAAGATGAGAAAACAATTTCCTTTGTTGCCTGTGCCACCCAGTATTTTGTTCTGTCATGGATGGGTCAGGCTGAGTGCTGCCTCTTGGCTGCCATGGCCTATGACAGATATGTTGCTATTGGTAGCCCTCTCCAGTACTCAACCATCATGGCCCCTGGTCTCTGCCAGAAGATGGTAGCTGGGGTTCTTGGAAGTGGGATCCTTGGAAGGGTAGTTCAAACAGTCCCTTGCTTTAATCTTTACTATTGTGGGCCAAAAGTCATTCAACATTTCTTCTGTGATTTACCCCAGATAATTACCTTGTCTTGCACGAATCCATTTATGATCCAAATTATTACTTTTCTGGTTGCTGTTTTTATTGGTTTTGGTTCTTTTCTTGCTATTCTTTTATCCTATGGGTTTATTGCAGCTTCGATTCTAAAAATTTCCTCTCTCAAAGGGAGTGCCAAGGCCTTCAACACCTGTGCCTCCCACCTGGCTGTTGTGACACTCTACTATGGCACAGCCCTCTCTGTGTACATGCATCCTAGTTCCAGCCACCCCAAGAAACAGGACAAGGTTCTGTCAGTGTTCTACGTTATCATTATTCCCATGTTAAATCCTCTGATCTATAGTCTGCGGAACAAAGAGATCAAAGAGGCATTTAAGAGGATGATGAAAAAAGTGATACATTTATTTCGGTAAAAATAATAT
Source organism: Solenodon paradoxus (assembly GCA_004363575.1). Lineage (NCBI taxonomy): Eukaryota > Metazoa > Chordata > Mammalia > Eulipotyphla > Solenodontidae > Solenodon > Solenodon paradoxus. The sequence goes on from RJWH01005864.1 coordinate 17,266, forward strand.
TTGGGCAGGAAATGTTGCCATTATAATCAAGATGGGATTCTTTCCATAGGAAACAAACATAGCTATGTGCAGAGAAGTGAAAACCTTGCTTTCTTGATTATTGTGGAATTATGTTTAATTTCCAATACTAAATCATTTGAGGCAGTCTCACCAATATTTAATTTAACTTAAAAGTCTATTTACTTGATTAGGCCCTCTTAGGTGAAATAATATTTTGAGTAGAGGTAGTGAAAAACATTACATATTGAGAAATAAGAATCTATGAAGTCACACATGGCATTTTATTCACTGAATTTCTTTCCTTATCCTTAATCTATGTATGTTTCAATAAAAAGGAATGTATAAAAGTATTTGAAATACAAAAATAATTTTCTAAGGAACACTTTATAATTTCTACTCTAGAGACAGAATGGGAGTGAGTGTAAGAGAAACAATAAGAAAAAATAAGAGGTATAGCTAGAGATATAAACATGAGAGTTAAAAAAGAGAAAGCCTGAGAAATAAGGAAAGTGAAAGGAAGTAAAGGTGAGGAGGAAGAAGGATGGGAAGGACAAAAATATTGTTTGCTATTTACTGCAATATATCTTTCTTTGTTCTCTTCATTTTACTCCTTGAAATGAATTGTGAAACAGCAATGGGAGAAAGAAATGGAAGAAAGAAAAACTGCCTTTAAAGTCAGGGTCAGCCATATACTTAGAGATAATAAAGAAGTCAAAATGATCAATTTCTGAGCTTAGGACTGGAGTATGCTGCTTCAAAGTTTCCCACAGGAGATTCAAGACCTCAGCATTGATGGCTACCAGGGTGTGTCCAGAGACTCCAGCCATAGTGCTGGAGATCAGAGTCCCAAATATTGTGGGATCTTAGTTTACCTTGGCTACCAGAAATGAGGGCACCATGGTCATTCAGAATCTAACCAAATGAATGTACAGAAAACTGTAAAAGTAGGTGTGCCCTGATGGATCAGCCATTTGGTCAAACATGTCTGAAAGACTGAGCCACAAACCCTTGGGTTTGATTCCTGGGTCCCAGGGAAAACAGCCAATGTGAACAACTAAATAAAAATTAAAACCAAAGATGCTTCCTCTCTTCTTATCAGTCTGCCTGCTTGCCTTCATTCTACCCTACACATTTCCTTTAAAAACATAAGAAATAATATTTTTACTTAGAATCTACATCTTATATATCATATTAGAATTTATACAACACCTTTCACAGTTATACTGTACAGTTCTGATGTTCTTTTAACCATGTGAAGATGACAGGTGAGAAATATTCATAGACAGAAATTTAGGCAGGCTGATTTCTGCAAGTTCTTCCCAGTGTAGCAGCCATTCATTTTGAATCTCACAAGTGTAATTTGTGGAACAGAAACAGGTGTTACTGACCAGAAACATATTCTCCATTGCTTGGTCATGTGCCCAGATTATTTTCAGCTTTTGTCCAGCTTTTTTCCTTTCAGTTCTTTTTTATTTATTTAGAGTAATTGATTTTATAGAAGGAATATTGCATCTCGACCCCCTTACCTGTCTCTTAACATTGAAGAACAATATTATATCAATTTGAAGTGTACCTTATTAAAAATCAACTTTTTCAACTACCACATTAGGTTTGCCACAGTAGTATATCCTTCATCTTATAGATATACTCATTGCGTTAAATATCACAATTATCTTAATATTCTGCTTAATTTACAGGATTATAACACTTCAGCCTTTTTCAGGGTAATAACATTGGCTGAATTAGATTAAACCAGAATGAAACCATCCGCAAATATCTCTGTATCCACAGTATTTGCAAGGTATGTCAGCTCTAGTATTTTTAATGAGAAAATAATCTGGAAAGATATTTTAAAGTATTAATAATTTAAATCACAATATTTTGGGATGAACTCCGTCACTATATATGTATATATATATATTTATAACAACTCTTAATGGAAGACATACTACACAGTCTGAGAAGTACTTTAAAAGCATTATCCAATTTTGATTCTATGAACAATGTACGATGTACCTTCTAAAATCTGCCACATTGTATAGGTGATAATACTAAAACTCTGAGAGACTACCTCTCTCAAGGTCACATAACCGTAAGTTAGGAAAGCCAGATTGACTGACTCACATTGACTGATTCCAATGTCTATCGTTGTACCATGACAAATTGTGGCCATTCCAAAGTTGGAGGATATAAAATCAACACAAAAATCAGGAGAATCCCTATATGCAATTAATGAAGTAGAGAAAAAAGAAATTAAGAAAAAAATCCTATTCACTATAATGCCAAGAAAGATCAAATACCAGAAATAAGCATAAAGAGTTGAAAGACACACACAATGAAAATAGCAGAAACTTAACAAAAGAAATAGAAGACACAAAGAGATGGAAAAATTTAGCCGTTCATAAATTGGACCACTCTGTACATAACAATATATAGATTTAATGAAATTGCCATCAAAATCCTGGGAGCATTTTTCAAGAAAATTGAGTAAATGCTAAAGTTTTAATGGAAACACAAAAGGCCATAGAGAAAAAGGACCACAGAGGATTCTACTCCCTGACTTCAAAATATACTACAGGGCACTCATTATAAAAACAATATGGTACTGGAACAAAAACAAATAAACCTATCAGTGGAATCAAATTGAAAGTCTAGAAAAAAGTCACACCTAGATGGAGTTACTCTGTGACAAAAAGGCAGAGAGCATACAATGGAGGAAGGAATCTATTCAACAAATGGTGCTGGGAAAACTGGAAAAAACATCTGTGAAAAAAGAAGCTAATTACTCATAATTGCCATACATAACTGTCTGGGAAAAACATTTTCTCCTATATTCCAGCTCCTTTTACTTGTGGTCTACCCAAATACTCAGAAATGGCCAACAGATATTTCACTCTCTATTCTGAAATCTAGCCCCCTGATATCAGTACTCTGAGATGAGCAATTGGTCTTGTTAGCAAAGTCTGACTCCCAGCCTCTTTCAGAAATAAGTCAGCTGTGGGAGGAGAAGGTCTTAAATGATTATGACCATTCCCTACCATATCTAAAAGAAGAGTTTGGAATATTAGCCACAACAGTGAAGGAGTAATTAAAACCAGACTAGCTGTAAAACACTTGCCTCCTGGGTGACAGAGAGAGACCAGCTTTGTTAATTGGTCCCTTGATTAGTCTCCAGTTCTCCCTTCACAGTATAATCTTTTAAGACATTTTGATATGAAGGAACCCTCCTTATACTCTGAAAGAATCATGAAACTAAGAAACAGATTACTCAAACCATGTTATTCATAAAGTAAATTGTGGCACTAAAACTAATAGCAATTAGAGACTTCCATCTGGAAAAACACCAGGAAATAGTAAAATTCCTGCAATTCAGAGCCACTCTCTGGAGCAGGAAAAATCTCTCTCTCTACCTTTTTATTTACACTTTTTGGTTATAAATTGAATCCACGAATGGACCATATTCAGAAAAACTTACAAGATATGAAGAAGGGATAAATAGACAGCACTCTTCATTTCTTCTCTGGCTCAAGCTACTTGTTTTAAAGAAATGAAAGAATAAGAGAGAGAATATGACAGAAAGGTAAAATAATTTAAATAATGAAAGGCAGAGTCAGAGATGAAAGGGGGAGAACAGAGAAAACTATGTAGGAAATATTGAAAAGATAAAAATAGTTAATCTTCCCACAAAACACAGGAAGATATCTTTCCACCTCCCTCCAACACATATTGCTAATTTCTGTCTTTAAATGAAAAAAATTGTTCTCATCTGGCACCAAGACATCAAAGGAGACTAAATACTTATCTTTAGTGCTTCAAGGACTGTTATTCTTTCCCTCAACACCACGTGAAAAGTGTAAAACAGAGAGCATAGAAGAGACCGAGTGTGGTGGGGCAAAGTACACGTTGTAATAGATTAGAAAATGAGACCTGTCCATACCTTGAGCATGGTTTTAGTCTCTTGTTTTATTTACATTAAGTCCTCTTATCAATTTTTTACTTAGCAGTATATAACAAGAAAATAATTTTGGAATATTATTTTGTTTCTGCATATAATATTTCATGCATATCTCTGACTATTCCCTTATTTAAAACAGGAATATAATGGTTCTTAGGCCTCTGAGAAGATATGACAGCAAAAGAAATTTGAGCAAGCTGACAAGACCAAAATCAGGAGTGAGTCTTCAGAATGACTTACAGAGTCTCACAGAGATAGCATAGTTATAAAATAATTTTATGGACAAGAGGAAAAGAGGATTCCTCTCAAAAATATGATTGGACCCTGTATTTGCAAGCAGAAACTCAAGAAAATGTGGTCATGGGGTTATATATAGGCAGCCTCTGGGTAAGGATGGCCTGAGTTCTACTGAGTTTCCTGTGTTATCAGCATGATGAGAGAAAATTAACAAGTCCCATTTCATGCTGAGTGATACAGAGTTACAGAGACATCACATATAACGTATTGTGGATGAAGATATCTGGTATACAGCATAAATTCATTTATGATTTGAACTAGGGGTCTGAGATGCACCAGATATTTGAGGAGAGGCTTCTATGGAAAGAGGTAACGGACCAGATGTCCCATTGCCCAGGCTTCACTGAAGCCTTCTGGAACTTAAACTCAAAACTAAGGAGAAGATGCTTTCCCAGTAGAGAAATAAGGAGAGTGCAAAGGAGAAATAGTGTTATAAAAATATTATGAAAATAATTATGCCTCCTGAATATCTGAATTTGTGGATTGATTCAGCCTGCAGAGAACTAGAAATAATTTCATGCACCCTCATTAAAAACACATGTCAAAATCACACCATTAAGTTCTCTGAATTACTGATCCTAGAGAGCATCTAATATAATATATATCTACTTTATTTATAACCCAAAATGCTTCACAGTAATTTTTGACAAAATTATTGTTGCACTAATAGAAAACACTAAATGAAAGAAGTCAATTTTTTTGTGATCCTTGACATATATCATAAAATTATGTTCAGAGTCGGAGTCTTTTATTATTGATGAAGTAAGTAATAACACCTGAATCCAAAAAACAATCAAGAGAATGTAATAGGTCATAAAACTGAAGATGAGAACATTTTCTGGTAACTTAAACTATAATGCAAATGTCATTTTCCTTCACATGCAGAAAAGTAAGTACATATCCTATATTTTACTCATGCTTCACATCATCCAGCACAAGTGTTTTCTGATAATCCTGAGTTGTGATCTCAAAGTCCTAAAATGAATATACTAATGTAAACAAAGAAATAATGAAATTATTTTTTTAAATACACAGAGAAACAAAAGGAGTCTCTTCATTCACAGATGGACAAAAGGGTTTTCCTCCAGACACTTCAACAAATATCTCCCTGCATCTCTCAGGCTTTGCTTGTGTGATAGCTCTCACTTCTACCCCAAGCTAGTTGAAATGTCTATGAGAGATTTTATAACCGGCTTAAACAAAACAGCACTCAACACTGAAGCCTGAAGTCCAGACCCAAGTTACTGCAATGGTGATGACTACAGACAAGAAAACCTCATTGAGCTCTTGCAAAAATGAATATATATATATATATATGTGTGTGTGTGTATTCCAAAATATTCTGTATATGTGTATATGAGTTCCTCCTAGATCACTTCTTATCTATTGACAGAAAATGAACCATGTGTTTCAGGGTATGTCTAATATAGGAATTTTCTCCTTTCTCCCAAGGACCATGTGGATCAATCTGGCTTCATAAGAATCCTTAAGATGAAAACAACTCAGGCTCCATTAACCTAAAAATATTTTTTATTAAAAGAAGCAATGATCATATATTATATAGGCCATACTTTACATGTCAGTTTTCCCATTTGTGATCACATTCATTTTAAATCTGATATAAGGATCTTTCTCAGAAGAACTTTGTTTTGACTGAGAGATGAAACCCTGTTCTTCAATAGGATCCACTTATGTCTCATTGCCTTTTTCTTTTCTTTTAATTGTATCTATTTTGTTTCATTAATTCCTTTCTTTACTTGCTATGTGATTTTAAACATGTTGGTTAATAACATTAGTCCATGTGTCACTACCAGAGTTCCAGTGCCCTTCTCCACCATTTGTTCCCTCCTTTCTGTTATGCCATCCCTGCTCTCACCTCACTGGCAGCTGTAACATTGAACCCTGTGAATTTTTTTGATATTTTTTCGATTTGTACTAGAAAGAAAAAGATAAGTACAGGATGCCTGATTATTTTAGAATGTGGACCTTTTGAAACATGAGGTTTGTCTCTCTTATAGCTAGATGGTGCCAGCACTGTGTTCTGTCAACACAGAAAGATGTTGCATCATCCAGTGTAGAAGTTTCTGAACCATGATTGCAAGAGCTGCTATGTCTGTTTCCTTACTTAGGGTAAGGGAATTCTCATCACTGGTCAGATGAGTAATATTTCACACAGAAGTTCTTGGCTGTCTTTAGAATGAGCAGGGGATATTGAGAAGAGTAAGGAGAGAATAAAAGAAGTGGTGATCACATATGAAGAGTTGTCTTGTCTTCCCCAATTGTTTAGGTGTTTCACCGTGAAATGCCAAGAGTTCAGGGAAGTTAGTTGTAGATCAAATTGATGGGAGAATGCTGGGATAAATGGTGTATACCCTAAAACACAAGATCATCAGACTCTCCCTACTCATTTTTAGATGAGGGAGATTGAAATCAGCTATCTGGGCACAGGGAAGTAACATGCTTCTGCTTTAGTGTCTGTGAGCACAGAGCAGTAAAACTACAGTGCTATAGGTTTAAGACTAGAAACATAAGTCTGTTAATCTGTACAAAGAAGTTTAGAAACTCAGTATTTATCATATAGAGCATTATTTATTAATTGTTGAATGCATGAGTGTGAGTTTTGTGCTTGTGTAATCATGCATACATAATGCAAAAAGTTAGGAAAATATAGGTGGTATACATGGACAATGATTCTTCTAAAAGTTGTGGAAGTTAAACTACAAGTTCAAATCAAAATAATAAGTACAATTTGTAAAAAAACAAGGCATTTTAAGAACCAAATATTTCTTTGTCCAAAATGGAAAGTGATATCAACTAATTAATCTATTAAATGTACATTGATTAGAATGTCATTTTGAAGAGAGGAAAATACTTTGGAACAAAATTGTCAGACCCTGACCCAGGGCGTCAGCCTGTCTGAGTCCTGGAACTGGATACATCAGGTGCTGAAACACATTATCCACTTTTCTTTCTTCCTTTCTCTCTCAGTTGTATTTATTTTTTACAAGTGGCATACTCTGCAGAAATAGAGGTCCACCCACACAGATACAAGCTTAGCAGTTTTGCTCTTCATTGAAACAAAAAATGACCTTTGGATTTCTAGAAAGTTAGTTGTTTTAAGCTTTGGCCCATCTGGCAAACAGTTTTGGAGATGTAAAGGTCACAGATACACAGCTGATTGTGATCATTTTCTAAACTGAATTTTTCTCCATAGGTTTTTCTACATAGAGAGAAACATACTTTGTTCTGTATAAAATAGCTATTTTGTGAAATAAAATTTCTATTTATCACACTGAGTCCTCCGCCAGAGTCCCAGTGATGTCACATGCATCAGTTTCACTCTTTCAAATCCAGGTTCCTTCCACCACATCTTCTTTCCCTTCTGTAACCATGGTCTCAAACTCAGGATCTGGGAGGCTGGTTGTCTTTTGTTAGTCCGTTTTGTTTCTTTATTTTCTGCTTGTGTGAAACCATGAGATAATTTTTCTTTTTCTCTCTGACTTATTACCCTTAGCATAATCACCACAAATACCATCAAGTTTTTTTAAAATGCCAGATTTTTTCAATAGTTAAGTAGAATTTCATGGAATATAAATATCACATCTTTATTCATTCATCCATTAATGAATATATCAATTATCATTTAGTGTGACTCCGTGTCTTGCCTATGGTAAATAACCAAGATTAGTGTTTTCACCATTTGATCATACACTATAAATGGATTTTCTGAATCAAATGGTGCTTCCATTTTTGTTTTGAGCTGTCTCTATGCTGTTTTCCATAGTGTTTCATCATGTACATTTCCACTAACCTGTACGATAGTTTCTTTTTCCCACATCCTCCTCAATACTTTCTGCTCCAGTCTTTCTAGTATAGGCAATTCTCACCAGTGTGAGGTTATATCTCATTGTGATTTGATTTTTATTACCTCCTTAATAATAAGTGATGTAGAATATATTTTTCATGTATGTAGGCCACTTAAATATCTTATGTGGAAAAGTTTCTATTGAATTTTTTCCAAATTATTTCAAATTTCCTTTGATGCTATTGTAACTAACATTGTTTTACCATTATTTTCTGATAATATTAGTAGTGTCATAAAACAACTTTTTGTATATTCATGTCTAGCCTACAAGTTTACCAAATTTTCTTGCTCTAACAGTATTTGGAGTAGTTTTGAAGATTTTTCATATGTAACATGTCATCTGCAAAGAGAGACAATTTTACATCATCTTTTCCAACTTGAATGCATGTTTCTTTCATTTTTTCTTATATCTCTGGTAAGGATATCCTGAACTGTTGAATAAGAGCAACTTTGTGTATACTTATCCTATTGCTAATTTTTGAGTAAATGCTTTTAATATTATACCATTATTATGATTTTAGCTTTGGGTTTGTCATACAGAGCCTTGGTTTTTTTGAGATACATTCCCTTTCCATTTAGTTTGTTAAAGGTTTTATCATGATTTGAAGTTTACTTTTGTCAGTTGCCTTGTGTATATATTGAAAAGATCATAGGAATCTTATCCTTCATTTTTCTAATTTGGATTGCACATTGATTGATTTGCAGATATTGAACCATCTTTTCATTTCCAGAATAAATTTCTCTTGATTCTGTCAATGTGTTGTTGACTTTGGTTTACTAGCATATTTTTGAGAATTTTGGTATAGCAGCAACACTGACTTTAAATTTCTTGTAATGTCTTTTGCTTTTGCTACTAAGTAATGCTTGTTTTGCAAAATGAGTTTGGAAATTTTCTTTACTCTTGGAAAGTCAAGCATTCTTTAAGTATTGTGTAAAATTCTCCAATGAATCTAAATGTTTCTGGACTTTGATTTGTTGGAGTATTTGATTAGTGATTCAATATAAGTACTAAATATTGATATTTTCAGATATTATTTTTCTTCAAAATAATGTCTGGGTATGGTCTATTGTTATGGAAGTTTGCCCATTTGTCCTAGGTTGTTCATTTTATTGATCATGATAATCTCTTATGAGGTGTTTTATTTCTGCTGTGTCAGTTCTAATATCTATCTTTTGTTTTTAAATTTGTTTATTTATAAACTCTTTTTGGTGAGATTAAATAAATATTTGTTTTGTCTGTAAGTTTAAAACAGAGCCTTTATTTTAAATGACTGTTTTTATTGAGATAGAATACAAAATAGGACCCAAGAGAAATTCTGGACATTAAAAATTCAATGAATCATACTAAATACATAACTGCAAAATAATGAATAAACTCCTATGAGATTATTTTTCAGCAAACAAAATCCAAATGCAGCATCACATCAGTGAACTACAAGAATGAAACTTGAAATTACACAGTACAAATAGTAGAAAAACATAGCAAAAAAGCACAGAAATATGTTTTGTTTGGAACACCATGAGGTATACAAATATGACAACAATGGATACCTAAAAGAAATAGATGAAGAAGCAGGTAGAAACTTTACTTGAAGACATAACAGCTGAAAATGTTCCTACCCTGAGAAGAGACTGGACAGACAAGTTCATGAAACCATGCTATTCCTTTAATTATGTTATTCAATTCAAAATGAACTTCCTGAAGGCAGTCTTCATTTCGCTTCCAGTGGGCAGGTAGCTTTACTGGATATATTGCCTTGGCTGCCTGTTTTTCTCATGTCATTACACTGACTATATTATTCCACTCTACTGGCCTGTAAGGTTTCTGTTAAAAAATCCACTATAGTGTAAAGTTCCTTTGGATGCTACAATTTTTCTCCTGCTAATTGTAGGAGTCCTTGCTGTCACCAATTTTTGAAACTTTCAGTATAATGTGAAATATGATATCTAATTTATTACAAAGGTACAGTTTAAAAATGATAAATTATAAACAAATATATAACACAGGGCTGTTTAAAACATGGAACTTGTACATGTAATCAAAGAAAATTCCATCAGCAGAAAATGAATTGCTTGCCTATACTTTATTAAGCTTCCATGTAACCACAAAGCAAAATCCTCTAGTCATTTCACAAAGATAAAGAGAGGGGAATTAGAGCATACCATATATTAATCACCATTTCATAGAACTGAAACAATGGAAACATAAATGTGAAAAAGTACATAAGAACTTGCCATTAGTAAGCTCTAAGAAACCAACAATGACCATAATGGAAATGGACTGAATTTATCAATGAAAGCAAAAGAGTAGATGAATGGTTTAAAAGTAGGAACTAAAACAGGCTGCCTAAAAGATTAATTTAAGCCTTAAGGGCACACATAATATTCACAATAAAAGTCTGATAAAGGAATGCCTGGGCAGTTGAAGTTTAAAACCTGGATAGCAATAATTATATTAGACAAGACAGACAGTAATTCAAAAATGATGAGACACGTGATAACAATGGAGTCAAATATTCAAGAAGGTATGACAATTATAAATGTGAACTCTCACCATTGGAGCACCAAGATGTTAAATAAATCTTGACAAATCTAAGAGGGAGAATAGACTACAAAAAATAATAGTAGGGGACTTCAATATCTCACCATGTATAATGAATAAAAGACAAAGACAGAAAATCAGCAATAAAATATTGAATTGACCCCTGTATTCAATAAAATGAACCTAGCAGACATAAAGAGTAATTCCAACCAAAAGCATCAGAGCATACATTCTTCTTCATGCAAAAAAATATCAACTAGGATAAATCACAAGATAGGACACAAAACAAATCTTAGCAAATTTAATAAAATTGAAATGATGACAAGTATCCTTTTTTCCACAATGATGGAAAATTGGAAATCAACCAAAGGAAAGTTATTAAAATGTGTGATTGAAAAAATACACACTAGGTCAAGAAAAAAGTCAAAATGGAATTCAAAAGAATTGAAACAAGTAAAACTGGAAACACAAGTCAAACTGATGGAAAACTGTAAAAAAAGTTCTTAGAGAGGAGACAGTCAGAAGATCATGACCTCGTAGCGGCAAGATTCATATCCTTCCCACAGAACAACTAAGAATTCACCTATTCTCCAGAAACAAATACTGAGGAAAAATAAGCACAGACGCTGTGTAGGTGCAATAACTTTCCTGATGACAAAGGTTAGGCAAAAGCATCCCAGTACAGCGCTAGACTGCAGATTTAGGACTTGGGATTTCGGCCACGGTGGATGGGGTGGAGCTGTGGGAAGACATGGACCACCAGAACGATTGCTCCAAAAAGCCAGTGGGACTGAGACATGGAGGTAGGGGAGACTGTACTAGCAAAAGGCAGAAGGACAACCAACACCTTTGCATCTGAGCTGGAATTCACACATTGAAATTGCACTGGGCACCACCATAATGGATAGGTGTTAGGAAAATTCCCCACCCCCACCGTTTCCCACAACTATTTTGCACCAGGAATCTTAGGATCTGCACAACAGATATCCAACACACTGGATATCCGGCCCACCTGATATACTCTACCAAGGATCAAAGGAAGAAGGTAGTCTCCTAGAAGGGACTACACCTCAATTTTAATTACACACACCACCCGGTGGGTTAAGGTGGAACTGAAGCCTGATTGCCAATTATGGGCCAACAACAGTGATCACCCTACACAATGCCACCTCTGCAGGGAAAATAAACCCACAGAAATATTAACAGAATTCCAAACAGAGCAAAGACACAGAAATATACATGAAATGAAAAATCTGAATATAGCAGATATATGCAAACTATCTGAGGACAAATTTGGAATACAGTGATTAACATACCTCTGGGAATTAAGAAAGCAATAGAGAAAGTAAAAGAAAATGACAGAAAAGAGAGAGAAGAAATGAAAGAAGATATCGGAGAAATTTAAAATGCATTAGCTATATACTAAAGAACTCAATAGAGTGACTCTATAAGATGGATGGGGCCTTCAATAGAATCAGTGAGCTAGAAAATAGAGCAGAGAAATGCACTCAAGCAAACCAGAAAAGAGATAAAAGAATGTATTGAAGTGAAGACATCATTCTAGATCTATGGAATAACATCAAAAGAAATAGCATTTACAAGATAGGGGTCCTAAAAAGAAAAAATAGAAAGGGGGACAGAAACTGTATTTGAAAAAATAATAGCTAAGAACTTCCCAAACCTGAAGAATAAAGCAAGCCTCCAGACTCAGGAAACTCAAGGAATTCCTAATAAAGGAAACACTAACAGAGTTACATCTACACACATTACTATCAAAACATCAAAAATACAACATAAAGAAAGATTATTAAAAGCAGCCAGAGGAAAATGAGCCCATGCAGAGGAGTCCCTATAATATTGTCAGTGATGTCTCAACTGAAACTCTACCATCCAGAAGGGAAGTCATGATGTATTCAGAGTGCTGCAAGAAAAGGATTATCAACCTAAGATACTACACCCTGGGAAATTATCATTCAGTACTGAAGGAATGATAAAAATCTTTTCCTGTAAACAAAAGTGAAAGGAATTCATCACCAAAATACCAGCCTTCCAAAAAATATTAAAGGATGCTTTATAAAGTATAAAGAAATCCCACTTAAAATAATAAGATAAAAATATTAAAATAAGGCAAAGAAGAGAATAAAAATGTGGATGGTTAAAATGAATGTAAGATTAATCAGCTTTCAACTGAAAATAAGAAATAAACAGAATTTTTAATGATATCTTCAGGGCAACCTAAAATTGTATTTCTAGGGAAAAAAACAAAGAAAAAAATGGGAAGTCAATCAAAACATAACTACACCAACTAACCTAAAAGAAAGTCAAAACCAAAGGTATTTTCTGGAACAACATATGAAGACAAATTACAAAATGACAATAAATGCATATCAATAATCACCCTAAATGTTAATGGACTGAATTCAACAGTCAAATGACATAGAGTGGCTGAATGGAACAAAAAGCGTAACCCAACTGTCTGCCACATTTAGGACAGCCACCTTCTTCAAAATACAAGATAAAGATCAAAGTCAATAGTTGAAATATAATCCTGTAGTCAAATAACAACTGCAAAAGAACAGGAACAGCTCTATCTATATTGTATAAAGCAGACTCCCATCTATAGAGCATAACAAAAGACAGATATGGATATTATATAATGGTTAATGGGTCAATCCATCAAGAAGACATAATGCTTCTAACATATATGCACCAAATGAAGGAGCATTAAAATATACTAAGTACTATTAGATATGACATAAACATGGGCGGCAACACAATAGTAGTGGGAGCCTTCAACATCCCACTTACAAAAATAGATCAACTGGGCAGAAAATTAACAAGGAAACAGCCGCTTTAAATGACAATCTGGAACAGTTAGTTGTAAAAGACATACACTAAATGCTTCAATGTCTACAGATTTCACTTTCCTCTCAAGTGCGCAGGAACATTCTCAAGGATAGATCATAGTTGGGACACAAAATGTCTCAACAAATTTACAAAGTTTGAAATCATACCAAGCATCTCCTCTGACCACCACGGCTTAAAACTAAATATCAACCACATAAAAAAAGCTGGATGGCAAAAATTAATCTAGACTAAACAATATGCTTCTGAAAGACTTTGGGTAAAAGAGGAAATAAAAAATGAATTTAAAAATACTTAGAGACAGATGACAATAAAGACACAAGCTACCAGAATCTATGGCATGTAACAAAAGCAGTACTAAGAGGAAAGTTCATCACAGACCACCCCGCCTCCACAAAGAGTAAGAAAAATCACAAATAGCCAACCTAACTCTATGTTTAAAAATCAGAGAAAAAAGAAAAATTAAAACCAAAATTCAGCAGTAGAAAGAAAATAGCCGAAATTGAGAAGAAATAAATGGAATTCAAAACAAAAAGATAATACAGAAAATAAATGAAATGAAAAGTTGATTCTTTGAAAAAACAAACAAAATTAACAAACCACTGACTAGACCCACAAGGAAAAAAAAGAGGAAAAAAACTCTCATAACTAGAATCAGAATTGAATTAGGAGAAGTTAAAATAGATACCACATAAATATAAGGCATCATAAAGGACTGTTTTGAACAACTCTATGCCAACAGACAACCTCAAAAGAGGGAGAAATATCTAGAAAAACAAAGTCCCTCAAGACTGAATTGGGAGGAATTGGAGAACCTGAGCAGAACAATCACAAGTAAAGAAATTGAAGAGATAATCAAAAGTGTCCTTAAAATAAAAATCCAGCACCAGATGGGTTCTCTAATGAGTTTTGCCAAATCTTCAGACAAGAATTAAAATCTATTCTTCTCAAACTCTTCCAAAATGTTGAAGAACAGGGAGCATTCCCAAATATTTTTTATGAGGTTAACATTACGCTGATATCAAAAGCTGATAGATACAGCACCAAAAAGGAAATTACAGACCAATATCTCTAATGAACATAGATGCAAAAATTCTCAACAAAATATCAGCAAACTGGATCCAAAAATGTGTCAAACAGATGTTCCATCATGGCCAAGTGGATTTTATCCAAGAGATGTAAGCATGGATCAACATATATAAATCTATTAATGTAACACACATCAGCAACAGTGAGAAAAATCATGATCATATCAATAGATGCAGTGAAGCTTTTCACAAGATTCAACACCCATTTATGATAAAAACTCTGCACAAAATGGGGATATAATGTTCATACCTTGACATAACAAAGGGCATATATGACAGACCCACAGCCAACATCATAATCAATGTCAAAAACTTAAATCCTTTCCTCTAAAGTCAGGAGCGAGACAAGGTTGTCCACTCTCACCACTGCTATTTAATATCATACTGGAGGTCTTACAGCAATTAGGCAAAAAAGGACATAAAAAGAATACAAACTGTAGAGGATGAAGTAAAATTATCATTATGCAGATGGCATGATTATAAATATAGAAAACCCTAAAATATCTGTCAAAAAACTTCTAGAAATTATCAACTACTCTAGTGAAGTATTCACAAGAAACTACAAATCAATGCACAAATATCCATTGTATTTTTATATGCAAGCAACATGCTAGATGAAAACAAAATCACAAAAATCCCAACATTTAAAATAAAAGTTGAGAATCAAATATACTGTAATATACTTAACATAGAATTAAAGTCCTATACAATGAAAAATACAAGTCCTTTTTAAAAGAAATTAGGGAGGAGCCAAAGAGATGGAAAGACATCTCTTGCTCATGGTTGGGAACAATCAACATTATTAAAACGGTCATCTTACTCAAAGTAATGCACAGATTTATTGCAATCCCTATTAAAATCCTATGGGCTTATTTCCAGGAACTAGACCAAAAAATCTTCAAATTTGCATGGAGTCAAAAAAAGACCCCGAATAGCCAAAGCCATTATAATAAAAAAGAACAAATCTGGAAGAATTACACTCCCAGATATTGAGCTATATTACAAAGTGATAGTGATCAAAATGGTATTGTTCTGAAATAATAAAAGATGCACATATCACTGGAATAGAACAGCATCACTAGAAACTGATGTAGTCACATACAGTCAGTTAATCTATGACCAAGGAGACAAAACCATACTACAGAGAAAGAAAATTCTCTTCAATAAATGATGTTGAGAAAACTGGACAGCCACATGCAAATGACTGATGCTGGGCCACTTTCTAACACCATTCATAAAAAATAACTAAAAATGGACTATGGACTTGGATATAGACAGATAACCATAAAGTTATTGGAAGACAACATAGGAAAGATCTTTAATGACATCTGCCTTAGAAAGGTCTTTGGGGAAGGAGAACAAAAATAACAATAAACTGGTATTACATAAAACTAAAAAGTTTCTTCACAGTAAGAGAAAACATCACCAAAAAAAAGTCTTCTGTGAGAAAATATATACATTCTATATAGTTTACAGGGGTATCCAAAATAAACAAAGAACTCATAAAATTCAATAACATAAAAATATACAACCCATTCAAAAAATGGGAAGATGATTTGAGAGATATTTTTGTGAGGAAGACACACAAATGACCAGTAGGCAGATGAAAAGATTTTCCTACTAGCTGGCTATCAGGGACATGGATATCAAAACATCAATGAGATATCACCCTATACTTGACAGACTATTATTCAAAAGTCTGGAAACAACAACATTGGAGAGGATGTAGAGTGAAGAGGACACTTTTAATGCTGGTGGGAATGCAAATTGGTTCAACATCTATGGAAAACAGTATCGATATTCCTAAAAAGTTGAAAACAGTAATTTCATATGATCCTGCCATCCTGGCCATGCTGGGTATTTACCCAAAAGAGGCATAAGCACTAATTTGCAGAGACCTATGCACACCCATGTTGATTGCAGTATTATTCACAATAGCTAGAACTGGAAACTACCTAAGTACCCATTGTCAGATGAATGGACAAAGAAGATGCGGTGCATCTACACGATGGAATACTACACAGCCTTTAGAAGAGATTAAACCCTGTCATTTGCATCAACATGGATGGAATGAGAGGGCTTTATGATAAGTGAAACAAACTAAATGGAGAAAGACAGATACAAGATGATATCATAGGTGTGGAATGTAAATACAAAGAAACAAAAGAAAGGAGCACATGTAACAAAACCAACCATTGGTACTAGCAATGGAACTGAGATTGTCAATAGGGATTGGGTGGGGGAGTGGGGAGAGTGGTGTTGGGACCCACCGGATAATGTGAGGAACACTTAATGAATTGGTTGAGGGTAGGGTGTATTGACATATGTCTTAGAAATTGGGAAACTGCACATGTGGAGTTCCTGCACATATGATCTTATGTTTAATACATAAAATCAAAGTAACTGCAATTTAAAAAACAATTTTTAGAGGGAAGTTTATAGCATTAATGAATAGACTAAAAAAAGAAAGATATCATAGAAAACATAATATACTTCAAGGAACGAAAAAATGATGAGGAAAATAATCCAAGTCCAAAGTAATCATAAGGACGGAAATAACATAGATGAGAGCAAAAAAAGAGAAAGAAATAGGAGAAAACATAAAGGTCAACAAAGAAAAGTTAGTTTTTTTAAATTGACAAGACTTTTGGTAGATTAATAAGAGAGATGAAATAAATATAACCATGAGACTATTGAGAACAACTGCAATAAATTGGGTAACCTAGAAGTTATAAATGAATTCCTAGAAACACACATCCTGCCAAGATTAAGTGATGAAAACACAGATAATCTGAACTGACCGACAAAATAAGAAGATTGAGTCCATAAATAAAACCTTCCTAAACCGAAAAGTCCTGGACTAGATTAATTTCTGTTGAATTCAACAGAGCAATTATAGAACAATGAAAGAAAATTCTTCTCAAAATACTCCCCAAAATGGAATGGGGTGCACTCTCAAACTTATTTTTACTAGACCAGTACACCATGATTATGATACCAAAGTCAGGACATTACAAGAATAGAAACAGTAGACCCATGTCCATTATGAAATATAAATGGAAAAATGCTCAATCAAATGTTACCAAATCAACTTCAATAACACTCCAAAAGTATAAAACAGCAAGACCAACTGGACTTTATCTCTGATCAAGGAGGGATCATCATTCACAAATTGATTAATGTGAACCTCTGTTTAAAAAATTGAGAATAAAAACCATATGGTCACCTAGATCAAAAAGACTATAAACGACCATCACTGGAGAGGGTCTGGAGAAAAGGGACTCCTCCTACACTTTGATGGGAATGCAAATTAGTGCCACCTCTTTAGAAAACAGTATAGAGATTCCCAGAAAAATAAAAATGAGTGGTTTATTTAATCCATGAGTGCACTTCTCAGTATTTACCCAAAAAACAAAAACATTAATAGAAAAATATGTGCAACTCTTTGTTAATAGCAGCTTATTTCACAATAACCAACACAAGGAAAAAACTTGAATTCCCTAAATGTCTTTACATATCAACAAATGACTAGATAAGTTATGGTGGATATATTCAATTGAATTCTAAGACCCCCTTTAAAAAATGAAATTGTGCTTTTGGTAACAAACAGGATAGAACTAGTTGTTATAAGTGAAATAGTACAGAAAGTGAAAAAGAAATGCAGGATAGTTTCACTAATATGTGGACCATAAAAAAGAAAAGAAACGAGCAGACAAATCATAACAAAATTACGGGACGAAAGACTAGCTATGAATGGAAGGTGGAGGGAGGAGGAGGGAAGAAAAACATACAGATTCAAGTGCACTGTCAGTATCCTAAAATGAATATATCTATGTAAACAAAAAATCAAATTATATATAAATAAAGAAAATAGGAATTTGAGACTTTCTCAACTCCATAGACTGATTCAAATGCTGGAGCTTAACTGGTGTCTGGTGTTTTTCCCTGACAACATTTCTGTGATTATTATTTGCTTTGTTAATGTAATTACTTTTATAAATAACACAGTTGGGAATTGTCTATATAGTGGCCCCATGATTCTTCCAGAGTAAAAAGAGGGTTACTTTATATCAAAATGTCTCCAAAGATTTCACTGTGAAGGGAGGGTTTAGAGACTAAACAAGGGTCCAATTAACAGAGATGGCTTCCCTCAATCACCCAGGAGGCATGTTTTTTACAGCTTATACCATTTTAATTGTCCTCTTGGTTCTAGGTTGTGCTCTTAAGTCTTCTTTTTACATGATAAGGGATAGTCATAAGAATTTAAGGACCTCTGCTCCCACGACTGTTTCTTGTTTGGAGCCATAGAGAGTCAGACATTGCTAACAAGAGACTGTTCATCTCAGAGTGTGATGGAGTGGGATACATCAGAATCAAATAGGGAGATATCTGTTAGCAATTTCTGAATGTCTGTGAACAGCATCAAGCAAAAGTAGTTGGAACACAGGAGAATATAATTTTACCCAAATTTTAGGTGAGTCAAGTGTTGGTGACTTTAGGGAGTGCCATGGGCCCATGATCTAGGAAGAGTTTTACAAAGATATACAGAGAACTTGTTATCATTGTCCTTAAAAGCTAAGTTTTATAAGGGGTCCGATTACAGTACAGATTAGTTAGCCTAAAAAGCAAATCTGTAGAAGCAATAGTGTCAATAATCTTGAATCAAAGTGACATTGGAAAAACTCTCACTCTTTTGAATAAAAGTGTTTGAAATGAGATAATTTAGAACCAGAAGAGGATTTAGGGTAATTTTTGAAAGATCCGCAGTTTTAGATATTCCATTTTAAAGTCTAACTTGGGAAGTGTCAGAATACTCTCTGGAGGCCATTACTCCTGGACTGAGTGAATCCCGTGCAGCTTAGTTTGACATTTCAGGATCTAGAAGATGTGAGGGAGCACCAATCAATATTAATTGTAATACTTGGTCACTGAGTAAGCCTATACACGTTCTGACAAACAAGGTCCTAAAATTTTGTTCCTGCATCTCAAATATATTGGGCTTTTCCAAAGACAATTAAATAAATATTTGGAAAGATTACTGAAAATTTTAAAGAAAAAGAGACATGTCAAAGAGTTCTTTTAAAGAGGAAGCACACAGGCAGGAATGAAGGCAGATGGGGAAAAGAGGAGGAAGAAGCATTTATCCATTTATTTAGTTGTTCATGTTGGCTGCTCCCCCACCCTCGCCCTGCCCTGGGTGGGGACTTCTGGACCCTAGGCTCCACGTGGACCACTCTGGATCCTTGGACTTAATGCCTGAGACACCAAGGAAGCAAAAGAGACACTTCTAAGTTTCATTTTCATTTTTTAAAATTTGCTAACCAGTGTCAAATGGAGGTAAGCATGGGGGAGGGGGTTTATTATGCCAATAATTATGTGATAAAAACTGAAATAAGAGATCCAAATTAGATTTAGGATACTAAAACCAAAGAAGAAAATTTAGGATTTTTTGATAAACAAACAGCAAGGGAAAAT
The DNA here is from genome assembly GCA_004363575.1 of Solenodon paradoxus. Classification (NCBI taxonomy): domain Eukaryota; kingdom Metazoa; phylum Chordata; class Mammalia; order Eulipotyphla; family Solenodontidae; genus Solenodon; species Solenodon paradoxus. The sequence continues at coordinate 37,353 of RJWH01005864.1, forward strand.
AATGTTTAATTACAAATGATAGATTCTGGGGTGGTTGAAAAAAAAAGATGTGTAAATTAAAATGTGATAGTTGGTTGACAAAGCATCACTAGTTTAGCACAGGTCTTAGCACACAGAAGGGCATGCTGTGTTAGTTTTGACTCTCATGTGTGTGGACACAAGCTTTGCAGGGGTTCAATCTGAAACCTGAGATTTCCCCTTTCCTCAGTTATGTCAGGCTGTATGGAAACATTCTGATGATGCCTATTTCTTCCTCCTTAAAGGAGATAAATTCTCTTCCCTTTGTCTCACTTGACAGGCAGTCAGCATTACAGTTTCTCTGTGAATTTTCTGATTTTCTCTGTGCATAGATATAGTGATCATTACTGAGCATATTAATCATTGTCATGGTCTGTCCATTTGTAAAATAATGTCTATGAAAGCCTCTAAGTTGTAAAGAGCTTTAGAGATGTTACTCAAAGTAACATCAGTGGCCTTCGCTGATCTCTAACTCCCTACCTGCATACAGCTGGTGCTCAAGGTTCAAGCTCTAATTTCTTGGGCAATATATCACCTCATATATCATGACTCAATGGATACATTTCTTATCTCACTCCAGTACTTCAGATTTCTTATTGAATAATTTGCGCTATCCAAAACACCAAATACAGTGCTTTTCACACTATAGAAGTTTGGGGATAAGATCAGTGCAACAATTAGCACATTTTTGAACTGTCCAGATATTTAAGATGTTTCTCTGGAGCCTAGATTGGAATCCCAGTTTTGTCTTTCATAGGTTGTTGTATGATTTTGAATTACTGATTGCAGAGTCTCTTCATTTGTAACATGGAAATAACAGGAGTACATACCTCATAAAACAGTTGAATAATTAAAATGAATAAAACATAAAAGAAATAAGAAAAGCAACTGACACATGCTGAACAATATTAGCTACCAAGGACCATCTTATTTTTAAGGCAAGTTCACTTCTATCAGATGCAAAAAAATTAAGAGAATCACATAGGTGAGGATTTATAAAAAATGACCAGTGATAAGTTAGAGGGAAAACACTCACAGAAATAATAGTCCTGGTAATTCTGGTACTGTGGTGTCCAAATGTTCAAAGAAACCAGTGATGTTAAGTAAAATAAGCAGATTTTTTCATGCTTAAGATGGTGAGAGATCAAATAATTCCTCAGGTATAGAAATGGCAAGAAATTCACAAACCTCTGGGCTGACATTTTCACAGGAGGCATCTACTGACACTTGGTAACCTAAGTTATTTATTTTAACGGACATGTATATAAGGGTTTGGAGAAAAATACTTTGTGAAACTGAGTTAGGGGAAGCTCTTTTCTAGCCACTGAAATATCAACTGGTGTCATTTTGAGAGAAGAGAAGAGGAAAACTACCTCAAAAACTAAGAGAGTGATACACTTATATTCCCCAGTTTTAGCTAGGGAAGAGGAAAAATGTAGTTCTCTGATAATTCCTTTGTAAATTTTTCTTTAAAATAATATTCTCAACTTTGTATAAGTTTAATGTGTTGGATGGGTTAATTTCATTTATTAGTATTTGTCAATATGGTTACTACCTCTTAATATGTCTATCAAATCAAATAATTATCACTTCATTCTTTTTGTTTTTATGTTTGTGGGAGCTGATCTTACAGGAACGTTGAAGCTTACAACAGAGATTGCTGCCTATAATCTATATACACGGCCTTATATCTAGGACTTATCTAGTATTGATTAGTTACACCCTTAAAGGACTTATCCCCAGTTTTCCCACCACCCAGTCTCTGGCAATAACCATTCTCATTTGCTGTTTTTTCGCCTCACCTGGTTTACAATCCATATATAAGTGATATCATACAGTTTGTCTTACTCTGTTTGATGTATGTCCTGAAGTCTAATGCCCTCAATGTCCATCCGAGTTATTGAAAATGATAGACTTTCCTTCTTTCTTGTGGATATTTGCTATTCTGTTGTAAATATATACACACCTTCTTTTTCCATGTGTTCATTGGTGAACATGTCCATTTTTCATACCTTGAAAATTGAGAGTAAAACTGTAATAAACATAGTGATACAAATATTTATATAGATAAATTTTTATGTATCTATTATACATTATAAAGATATATATTTAATATTTTGTTTTCATTTACTTTATATTCCCAGATGTGGAATTGCTGCATCATATGGTAGTTCAATTTTTAATTTAAGGAAACTCCATATTGTTGTCTTAGTGACTGAACTTATTTATGTTCCTGCCAACAGTGTAAAAGGGTCCCTTGTTGCCACTTCCTTGTGCAATTTGTTGCACCTTATCTTCTTGGTGTTTGTCCTTCTAACAGGTGTGAGGTGGTGTCTTCTGTGGTTTTGATATTCATTTCCTTTCTACTTATGTTGACATTTTTATATAATCTGTTGGACACTGGATGTCTCTTTTCGGAAAATGTCTGCTTAGTTCTGCTCATCATTTGGTCGTATTTTTAATTTTTGGTAAAAGGTTATATGGATTATTTCTATATTGTGGATAATAGTCTCATACCAGATACATGAACTCTAAATATTTTCTCATTCTGAGATTATCTTTCATAATTTCTTTTCATTGCAATTTCATTAGTTTGCACTACTATACAAGTTTTAGGAGATTAGAGTCACACCTCAATCAATGTGTTGATCATAGGGCACACATGTCCAGATTTCCATTAACAGTCAACACTACAGTTTTATTCTCTTTACCCTAGATTCCTTCCAACTTTCCCCCTTCACCTTGTCATTTCAGAATTTGAGCAGTGATTTGTTAGCTCACTCATTTTTTGTGTTTAATATGCTATATAGAATTGACACTATCAGCATATTTTTTCTTTGTAACTTATTTAGTTTAGCATGACTCTCACCAGTCCAATCCAGATTCTGACAAAGGGCACAATTTAATCTTTTTAGTAGCTTCATAGAATTAAATGAGTCTATGTATCATAGCTTCTTAATCCAGTCATCTGTTGTTGGGAATTTAGGTTTTTCCCATGTCTTCACTTTTGTGAACTGTGCTGCTATGTACACAGGAATGCCGATATTTTTCTCACTAGAGGTTTTGTATTCTCTGGGTATGTGTCCAAAAGTGGGAATGTGGATAAAATGATAGATGCATCTTTATTTTTTGAGCAATATCCATACTCTTTCCCATGAAGTTTCCACTAACTTACATCCCCAGCACCAGAATAGCTTTCCTCTTTCTCCACACCACATCCAGCACCTGCTGTCTCCAGTGTTTTTTTTATAAAGCTCATGCTCACTGGTGTGAAGTGGCAACTGATTATGACTATGGTTATTTTTGTATTTCTCTAATGATGAGTCATCTAGAACATTTTTAGGTATCTGTAGTCATTTGTGTGTCTTTAGATGTCTTTTCAGTTCTTTCGCCATTTTTCATTAGTTTGCTTTACATTGGTTGAGGTATATGAGCTCCTTATATATTTGGAGATTAATCTCTTATCTGATGTAAATTATGTGAATAACATCTCTAATATTCTCAGGTTTCCTTTTTGTTTTAGTGGTTATTTCTTTTGCTGTGCACAAGCTTTTCAGTTTGATATAGTCATTTTGCTGTAACTGTTCCTTCCCCAAAGACCTCTTTGACGTTGAGATTGTGGAGTGTTTTTCCCACATTTTTCCTAGGTATTTTTCAGCTCTTATATCCAGATTTTTAATTCATTTTTGAGTATGTTGATAATGAGTGATCTAGTTTCTTTCTCTTTTTTTGTAGTTGCCTTTCCAGCTTTCCCAACACCATTTGTTGAATAGAATTTCCTTCCTTCATTGTAGGCTCTTGGGACTTTTGTCAGAGGTGGAACTGTCCATAAAGAGTGACTTTTTATGGACTCTCAATTGTATTCTGCTTCCCGGTGTGTGTCTGTTTTTATTCCAGTAGTTACTACTACAGTTGCTCTGTAGACAGTTTGAAGAGAGGAAGCATTATTCCTCCACTGTTCTTTTGTTTTCTCAGGATAGTTTTGGTATCTGAGGCCTTTTACAGTTTATACAATATCAGTGTTGATTATTCAATTTCATTAAAAATATCACTGAGGTTTTATGAGAATTGCATTAAATCCATATATTGCTTTGGGTAGAATGGCCATATGTACTATATTAATTCTTCAAATCTTTGAACGTGGGATGATTTTCCATCTCTGTGTTTTCTTCCACTTCTTTTAAGTTCCTGTTGTTTTACTTGTAGAGTTCACCTCCTTCGCTGTTTGTTCCCAGGTATTTGATGATTCATGGTGCAACTGCGAATGGAATTTCTTAATTTCTTTTTCCTCTACTCTATTGTTTGAATATAAGAATGCTACCGATTTTTGTGTGTTGATTTTATGTGCTGACTCCTCTTTGCTATATTCATTTATCATTTATCAGGGTTTTTAAAAAAATTTCTACGTACGATATCATGTCATTTGCAAATAATGATGACTTTATTTCTTCTTTCCCAATTTGAGTATCTTTAATATGCTTTTTTCAGCTTATTGCTCTGGCCAGTACTTTCAGAACGATGTTGAATTGTAACAGTGACAGTGGACAACCTTGTCTTATTCTGCACCTTAGGGGAAAGGCTCTCAGATTCATGCGATTGATTATGATGTTGGCTATGGATTTGTCATATATTGCTTTTATTATGTTGAGGTATATGCCCTCTATTTCTATTGTGTCGAAGACTTCTATCATTAATGGGTGTTGAATATTTTCAAGTACTTTTTCTGCATCTATCAAAATGATCATATGGTATTTTATTTCACTTTGCTGATTTCCTGTCATACATTGATTGATTTGCATATGTAGAACCATCCTTGCATCCATGGAATAAATCCAACTTGATTGTGGTTTAAAGTTTTTAATGTACTGTTTAATTCCATTTGCCAAGATTTTGTTGAAGATTTTTGTGTCCGTATTCATCAGTGACATTTTTGCATAGTTTTCTTTTTTGGTATTGTCTTTGTCAAATTTTGGAATCATGGTAATATTTGCCTCAAAAATGAATTTGGGAATTTATCCTCTTTTTTAGTTTTGTAAAGAGTTTAATGCATATAGAGATTAGCTCTTCTTTGAATGTTAGAAATCACTAATGAAGACATCTGGACTTGGACTCTTGTTTTTGGGGAGATTTTTTTAAAGGAAAGGTACAGTCAGCAATGGCAATTAGGCAGACAACAAAAAAAATAAAGGAGAAAGAAGAGCTTTACTTTGGTTATTCATCTTGGCTGCTCCCTAGGTCCCTGGTCTTGAACTGGGGTTCTTGGGAAGTATCTGGAGTATGCCCTGTAATGAACTAAACCTCTAGGCTTCCAGGGAACAACATGGAGAGATACCTTATTACTATTTTTATTTCAGTGCTTTTGATTGGTTCAAGTTATCTGTGTCTTTCCGGTTCATTGTTGGGAAATTGCAGTATTCTTAGAAACTTTCCATTTCTTCATGTTAGACAAATTTGTTAGCATATTGATGTTCATAGTAGTCTCTCGTGATCCTTTTTATTTCTGTGATGCCAGTTGTAACCTCACATGTTTCATTTCTGATTTTTGTTGTTAGTGTTGTCTCTCTTTTTTTCTTAGTGAGTCTAGCTAGAGGTGTATAAATTTTTCTTAGTTTTTCACTGAACCAGCCCTTGGATTCATTGATCATTTGGATGGTCCATTTCTTTCTATTTCATTTATTGCTGCTCTAATTTTTATTATTTTCTTTCTTCTTCTGATTTTTGGTTTTGAATGCTCTTCTCTTTATAATTCCTTCAGGAGTGTGGTTAGAAATGCAATTTGTGGTCTCTCTTTTTTATACCTTCCATTCTTCATATGGCTTATTTTCATTAGTTTGGTGGTTATATGGAAGGCACAGTAACACATTGACATAGGGTTGGATAGTCAGTCAGATGAATGACTAGAAATAAATATTATTACTTCTGTGTGTGTGAATTAAATAATTTTCTTTTTCTATCACTGTCAGCAGATAGCACCAAGCAACTCTCTGGAAGCGGGTAGAAATGACACTTCTGTGACCATGTTTGTTCTCCTGGGACTGATAGATGAAAAAGACTTGCAGCTGATACTCTTTCCAATATTCTTGGGAATCTACCTTGTGACGATATTCTGGAATCTGAGTCTTATCATCCTAATCAATATGGACTCCCATCTGCATATGCCTATGTACTTCTTCATCAGTTTCTTAGCATTTGTAGACATCTGCTATTCTTCTTCTATTAGCCCAAGAACACTTTCAGATTTCTTCAAAGAAGAGAAAACAATTTCCTTTGTTGCTTGTGCCACCCAGTATTTTGTTCTGTCATGGATGGGTCAGGTTGAGTGCTGCCTCTTGGCTGCTATGGCCTATGACAGATATGTCGCCATTGGTAACCCTCTCCAGTACTCAACCATCATGGCCCATGGTCTCTGTCAGAAGATAATTGCTGGGGTCTTTGCAAGTGGATTCCTTGGTAGTATAGTTCAAACAGTCCCTTGCTTTAATCTCTACTACTGTGGGCCAAATGTCATTCAGGACTTCTTCTGTGACATACCCCAGATTATTTCTTTGTCTTGCTCCAATCCCTTCATAATCCAAATGATTGTTTTTATGGTAACTTTCTTTGTTGGATTTGGTTCTTTCCTCATTATTATTTTATCCTATGGCTTCATTACCGCTTCCATTATAAAAATATCCTCTATCAAAGGTAGTGCCAAGGCCTTCAATACTTGTGCCTCCCACCTGGCTGTTGTGACACTCTTCTACGGTACAGCCCTCTCTGTGTACATGCACCCTAGTTCCAGTCACCCCAAGGATCAGGACAAGGTGCTGTCAGTGTTCTATGTTATCATTATTCCCATGTTGAACCCCCTTATCTATAGCCTGAGAAACAAGGACATCAAAGAGGCACTTAAGAGGGCAATGAAAAGAACGTTATATTTATCTCAGTAAAAATAATATTTGGGCAGGGAATATTGCCATTATAATCAAGACAGGATTCCTTCTACAGGTCACAAGCATAACTACTACAGAAAAGTGAAAACCTTGCTTCCTTGATTAGAATTCTATCATATTTAATTTCCATGACTAAATCATTTGAAACAGTCTCACCAACATTGAATTTATCTTAAAACCTGTTTCCATGATCAGACTCTCAGAAGAAAAATCCTATGTTTTGAATAGAGGTAGTAACAAATATTGCATAGAGAGAAACGATAAGAATCCATGAAACCACACATGGTATAGTCTTCACTGATTTTCTTTCTTTATCCTTGTTAAGAATCTATTACATTTCAATAAAAGAGTGCATAAAATTATGCGAGATATATAAATAAATTTTCAGAAGAACACTTTGTATTTTGTCATGGATACAAAATTGAAGTGCAATTTTGATTTTGAGATGCAATAAGAAAAAATAGGCACAAATAGATATAGAGATTTGAAAGAGAAAAAAGTGGGAAAGTCATAGATAAATGAAAGGAACCAAAGAGGAGGGATGAAGAGGGATGGTAGGGACAAAGATAGCATTTGCTGTAAATGTCAAGTATCATGTTCTCTTCATCTTACACCTTGAAATGAATTGTGCAATTGCAATGGAGAAAAGAAATGGAAGAAAAAAAAACTATGTTTAAATTCATTGTTGGGTATATTCTTAGAGACGAGAAAGAAGTAAAAATGATAAATTTATGGTTTAGGACTGGAATAAGCTGCTTCAAAGTTTCCCAGAGACAATGCAAGACTTCAGCACATATTGCATGTCTAGAGACTCTGGCCTGAGTACTACACATCATAGTTCTAAGACTGAGGGATTTAGTTTTACTTGGCTACCAGACATGAGGGCACCATGGCCAATCAGAGTTCAACCAAATGAATGTATAAAAAACTTTAAAAGTAATCTCTACATGGTGGAGCTTCAGAAGCATCTGAAGGAGTAATCCTACCCTGAGTTTGAGTTCCAGTTCCAAGGGGAAACAAACAGTGTGAACAACGAAATAAAAAAATTTAAAACAAGTTGCTTCCTCCTATTCGCTCTTCCTATCTACCTGCCTACTTGCCTTCATTACTTCCAACACCTTCTTTTAAAAAATCTTGAAAAATAACATTTTTTGGAGTTACATATGAGTTTTGCATATGAAATTAGAATTCATGCAACATATTTCATAGTTATATTGTACAGTTCTGATGCTCTTTTTTATCATTGATTATGACATGTGAGAATGAATCCTCATATTATAAACAGAATTTTTAGGCATATTGAGTTTTGCAAGTTCTTCCCAGGGTAGCAACTCTTCATCTTGAATCACCCAAGTGTAATTTGTGGAATAGAAATAGGCGTTACTGACCAGAAACATGTCTTCCATTGCTTGGTGATTTGTGCAGATTCTATGTGTTTTTGCATCTTCTTTCCTGTTTTTTCTTTCAGTTCTTTTTATCTTTTAATAATTGAATTTATATAAAGATATTACATTTCAATATTAACTAAGGTTGATGTGTGCATGATAGGGAAGTACATCACTATGCAATAGAGTAGATAGAGAACTGATTCCTTTTTTCCTTTACTTTACAATTAATTTCCTTTTACCAGTTTTTGCTGACCCATACTCTTTATATCAACATTACAAAATAGTATGTCAATTTAAAATGTACATTATTGCAAATCAACTTTTGCAAATACCACATTATTTTTGACATAAGAGTTAATCCTTAATCCTATAGGGAAACTTGCATATTAAATATTTAAAATTATCTCAATATTCTGTTTAACTTAGAGAGTTATAATATTGCAAGTTTTTTAAGGCGATAGCATTGGCGGAATTAGATTAAGCAGGAATGAGAATTTCTTCAATTATTTCTGTATCCATACTATTGACAAGGTATGTGAGCTCCAGTATATTTTTAATTGTGGAAATCATCTTAAGAAGATATTTTAAAGGACTAATAATTTGAATCACAGTATTTTGGAAATAACTCCAAGTTACAATATATAAATTGCAATTATTAATGAAAGACCTGATAACACTCTGTGAAGTACTTTATAAACATTATCCAATGTTGAAGCTATGAATAGCTAATGTTTGATGTGCCTTCTAACATCCATCACATTGTAGAGCTGATAATACTAAAACTATGAGAGATAGCTTTTACCAAGGTCACACAATATATAGCAGGAGAGTCAGAATTCCACTCACATTGGCTATAACTAATGTCCATTATTATTTCCATGACAAATTATGTACCTGTCCAAAGTGGCAGGATATAAAATCAATGTAAAAACTCAGTAGCATTCCTATGTGCAATCAATGAAGTAGAGATAAAAGAGATTAGGAAAGAAATACATTCACAATAACACCTAGAAAGATCAAATACCAGGGAAAACACTTAAAATTGTTGAAAGACATGTACAATGAAAAAATAAAACCTTAGCAAAAGAAATAGAAGACAGAATGAGATGGAAAAACATTCCGTGTTAATTAATTGGCCCATTTAACAAAAGTAATATATAGATTTAATGGAATTCCCATCAAAATTCTGGGGATATTTTTCAAGGAAGTTGAATAAATAGTACTAAAGTTTTTGTGGGATTTCAAAAATCCTTAAGTAGCCAGAACTAGCCAAAAAACCAAAAAAAGAACCACAGAGTAATCACACAAACTGACTTCAAAATGTACTATAGAACAGTCATCAAAAAAACAATACAATACCAGAACAAAAGAAACATAATGATCAGTGGAATCAATGTGAATCCCCAGAAATAAAGCCACACCTACATGGGCAGTTAATCTGTGGCAAAGAGTCCAAGAGCATTCAATGGAGGAAGGAGTCTATGCAACAAACGTTGCTGAGAAAACTGGAAAGATAGCTGCAAAAAAAGAAACTAAATTACTCATAACTGCCAAACTCAAAATCATTTGGGAAATTCACTTTCTCCTATGAACTAGTTCCCTTTATTTGGTCAGGTACCCAGATATTCAGAAATGACTGACAGATATTTTGTTCTCCAATTCTGAAATCTCCCCAATACCACCATCAATACTCTGAGAGGAACAGTCTCTTGTTAACAAAGCCCAACTATCAGCCTCCCTCAGATATGATCTATCTGTAGGAGCAGAGAATCTTAAATGGTTATGACCATATCCAAAGAGTATGGAATGCTATCCAAAACAATGAAGGACTAATTAACATCGGACAAGCTAAAACAATTTCCTCCTGAGTGATGTAGGGAGCCCAGCTCTGTTAATGGATCCATGCTTAGGCTCCAGTTCTCCCTTCATAGTACACTTTTTGGAGACATTTTGATATCAAGAACCCTCCTTCCACTATGAAAGGTACATGGGGTTGAGATACAGATTACTCAAACTGTGTTATTCATGAATTAAATTATGGCACTAAAACAAATAGGAATCACCTGAACCACCATCTGGGAAAAACACCAGGAAGTAGTGAAACTCCTGCAATTCAGAGTCACTCTCTGGGGTAGGAAAAATCTGAATAGGAAAGGGAAAATGGCAGAAGAGCAAATATATACATATATATATATATATATATATATATACATATGTAATGGAAGAAAGAGTCAAAGAGGAAAAGAGAGAGAACAGGACCAACTGTGTAGGAAGCATTGAAAAGGTAAAAGTAGATAATCTCATCACAAAACACACCGAGAAGTCTTTCCACCTCCCTTCATCACCCTTTGCTTACTTCTATCTTCAAATGAAGAGAAGCAATTTGAGACCAAGATGTGAAATGGGACTAAACTCTTTTCTTTAGTTGTTTGAGACTTGTCTTTCATTCCCTCAACACTACATGAGAAAGATAAAACAAAGGAGATAGAAGTGACCAGGGATGATGAATGGCAAAATACCTGTTGTAATATGTTAGAAAGTGAGATTTGTCCATATTTATAATATGGTTTTAGTCTCGTTTTATCCTATTTAAATCCTCTTGTTAATTTTTTACTTAGCAGTATATGCAAGAAAATAATTTTGAAATATCATTTAATCTACTGCATAATAATATTGCATACGTATCTCTGACTGCTCCCTTATTTAAGACAGGAATGTTGTAAGGCTCTTTAGCCTCAGAGACTATCACAGCAAAAGAAACTGAGCAAGTTTATAAGACATGAGTCTTCAGAATGACTTACAGAGTCTAACAGAGACAAGAAAGCTATAAAATAAGTTTATAGACATGAGGAAAAGAGGATTTCTTTCAAAAATATAGTTAGACACTGTATTTTCAGGCAGAAACTCAAGAAAATGTGGTTATGGAGTAGAACAGACAGCCTCTGGGTAATGAGGGCCTAAATTCTACTGAGTTTCCTGTGTTATCAGCATGATGAGAGAAATGAACAAGTCCCATTTCATACTGAGTGATACAGAGTTACAGAGACATCAGATATAACACATTGAGGATGAAGATTCATGATATTTAGCAGAAATTAATTTTTTATTTGACACTGGGGGTCTGGAATGCACCAGATATTTCAGGAGAGGCTCCTATGGAGAGAGGTCCAGGACCAAATGTCCCATTGCCCAGGCTTTGCTGAACTTAGATTGAAAACTAAGGAGAAGAGGAAGGACCTTTGAACTGATGCTTTCACAGTGGAGAAAGAAGGAGAGTACAAAGCAGAAATAATGTTATAAAATGTTATGAAATAATTATGCCTCCTGAATATCTGAATTTGTGGGTTGATTCAGCCTTCAGAGAACTAGAAATACATGAATGCAATCTCATTAAAGACACATGTCAAAATGACACCACTGAGTTCTCAATTACTGACTGATATAGTAAATATATATTTGTATTAAATATATATATAATATATTACATAAATATCTTCTTAATTTATAACCCATAAAGTTTTGTAAAATTTTTGGCAAAATGTTGTTATACTCATTGAAAACACTAAATGAAAGAAGTCGATTTTTTGTGATGCTTGGAATGTCATAAAATTATTTTCAGAGTCAGAAATTTCTTACTATTGATTAAACAAATAATAACAGAAACCAAAAAACAATCAAGTTAATATAGTAACTTAGGTAGCAAATGTTTTCCAGTGTCTCAAACAATAATGCAAATGTTATTTTTCTTCTCTTCTGTTTCATATGCAGAAAAATAAGTACCTATCCTAGATTCTAGTGATGCTTTACATTATCCAGTAGCAATGTTTTCTGATAACGATGAGTTGTGATTTCAGAGTCCTAAAATGGGCATACTAATGTAAACAAATAATGAAATTATTTTTTTTAAAAAGCAAAAGGAATATCTTCATTCATAGATGAAAAAAAAGGTTTCCTCAAGAGATTCAACATCTCCCTGCATCTTTCAGGCTTTGATTGTGGCGTATCTCTCACTTTCACTTCAAGCTAGTTGGAATGTCCATGAGAGATTTTGTGATTGACTTAAACAAAATAGCATTGAACTGAAACTTTGGAGCTCAGACTTAAGCTACTCCAATGCTGAACTCTGGACAAAAAACTCATTGTGCCCTTTTGAAATATGAATACATATATGTTCCAAAATATTATATATATATGTATGTGAGTTCTCCCAGATCACTCCTTATCTTATTATTGATAGAAAATGAACTATCAATTTCAAGGAGTCTCATATAAGAGCTTCTTCTCCCAAGGAGCATGTGTACTGGTTTTGTTTTAGAAGAATTCTTAAGATGAAAACAACTCAGACTCCCTTAGCTTAAGAAAAATAATTACTAAAACAAATAGTATTTCATGTATCATCAACATGATTTTCACAGATATCAGTTTTCTGATCTATCACCACATTCATTTCCAATCTGAAATCATGGTTCTTTCTCAGAAGAACTTTTTTTGAATGAGAGATGAAACCCTATTCTTCAATAGGATACACTTATGTGTCACTGTTTCTTTTTGCATTTTAATTTCATTATTTTTGTTTTATGAATTATTTTCTTTACTTGCTGTGTAATTTTAAGGATATTGGATAATAACCTTAGTCTGTGTGCTTTTCACACCACACTCACCATCAAAGTTCTAATGCACTTCTCCAATACTTGTTCCCTCCTTACTTCTCTTGTGCTCTACCTGCTCACACCCCACTGATAGTCATAGTACTGCATGCTGCGAATTTTGTTGATATTTTTTCTGTTTGTCTAGAGAGCAAAAGATAAGTGCAGGATGCCTGATTATTTCTAGAATGTGGTCCTTCCAAAGAGTGAGGTTTGTCTCTCTTATAGCTAGGTATACTAGCCTTCTATTCCGGCACACAGAGAGAGATACTACACCATCTAGTGCAGAAAGTTGTGAACCACGATTTCAAAAGATGCTATGTCTGTTTCTTACTTTTAGTAAAGGGAGTTCATAAACGAAGCAGAGATCACACATAAAGTGTTTTGTCTTCCTCAATTGTTTACATATTACAATGTGAAATGTCAAGAGTTCATGGAAGTTGGTTGCAGATAAAGCTGTTGGGAGACTGCTGGGATCAATGGCCTATATCCTAAGATTCAAGACAATCAGACTCACTGTAATTATTTTTAGATGAGTAAAATTCAGAACACTATCTGGACAAAGAGAAGTAAACGGTAGTTCCATTTTTCTTATTTGGGAAATCTCCGTAGAGTTTTCCATGTGATTTCACCATATGCATTTCCATTAACTTTTTACAATACTTTCTTTTTTTCCACATGCTCTTCAACACTTTCTGCTCAAGTCTTTTAAAATGAGGCAATTCTCATCAGTCTGAGGTTATATCTCATTGTGGATTGATTTTCATTTCCAAATGAAATGCAGAGCTTTTTTGCAGAGCTTTTTTTTTATGTGTATGCATACCATTACTTAAATATATAATCTGCAAAAGTCTCTATTGAATTCTTTTGCCAAGTCATTGAAAATTTCCTTTGACGCTATTGTGACTAACATTGTTTTAACTATTCTTTCTGATAATCATCAGTAGTGTACAAAAACATCTTTTTGTTTATTATATTTAGTCTGCAACTTTACTAAATTTGTTTTAACCGTTTTTGGTGGACTTTTGAGGACTTTCCATATATATCATATGCAAAGAGAGACAATTTTATATCATCTTCTCCAACTTGAATGTATATATATATATATTCCTTATAGCTCTGCTAAGAACACCCTGCACTATTGAATAAAAGTAGCAAATATGGGCATCCTTAACATATTCCTAATTTGAGAAAATTCTTTTAGTATTTCACCATTAGTATGATGTTAGTTGTGGGCTTGTCTTATAGGGTCTTAATTTCATTGAGACATCATACCTCTCATCCAGTTTTTTAAAGATTTTATCACACTTTCAGTTTTGTTTTTGTCAGTTGCCTTCTCTATAGCCATTGAAAGCATCTTATGACACTTATCCTTCATTTTGCTCACTTGGTGTATCACATGGATTCATTTATTTGAGCCATCTTTGCATTTCCCTTCAACCTTTTACCATACTGTTGACTTTGGTCTGCCCAAATATTTTCAAGAAATTTTGGTCTATGCATATCAGTGTCATTAGACTATAATTTTCTTGCCCTAATTCTCTGCTTTTGCTATCAGGTAATGCTGCCTTCACAAAATGAGTTTAGAAGTTTTCTTTCCTCTCCTCCTCTTTGATATGGCAAGCATTCTTTACGCATTTTGCAGAATTCTCCAATGACACTATATGGTTCTGGATTTTGATTTGTTGGGATTTTTGACTCATGATTCAAGATCTGTACTAATCAGTTGTATTTTAATATATTATAGTTCTTCATAATTTGTCCTGGTATGTTCTATAGTCCTAAAATTTGTCTATTCCTCTTAGCTTGCCCACTTTGTCGGCACATTGTTGCTCATAATAATCTCTTAGGAGGTGTTTTGTTTCTGTCGTGTCTGTTATAATGTCTATCTTTTATTTATAAATTTATTTATTTCAATACTCCTTTTTTGGTGAGATTAGATATTTTGTTTTGTTTATAAGTTTAAGAACACAGCCTGTATTTTCAATGATTGTTTTTATTGAAATAGAAGACAAAAATGAACCCGAGAAATTCTAGATGTGAAAAATTCATCGAATCATATGAAATATGGAACTAGGAAGTAATGGATAAATTTCTATGATATAATTCTTCAAGGACAAAATTGCAAATGAAACATAAAATAAGTAAGCTACAAGGTAGGAACCTTGAAATCACACTCTACAAATAATAGAGAAAAAATTTTAAAGGCACAAAAATTCCGTGTTTTCTTTGGGAAACCATGAAGTATACAAAGACAAAAATTGGATATACATAAAGAAGAGAGAGGGAGAAGGAGGCAGAAATTTGATTTCAAGATTTAACAGCTGAGAACTTTCCCACCCTGGGAAGAGATTTGACTAGACAAGTTCAAGAAGCTATGTTATTCCTTTATTTCAATTCAAAATGAACTTCTTGAATAAAATCTTCCTTTATTCTAATTTGTAGGAAACTTTGCTGGATATATTATTCTTGAATGGTTATTTTACATTCAATACATTTAATATATTATTCTACTCTACTGACCTATAAAGTTTTTATTGAAAAATCCACTAGAGTCTAAAAAGGCATCCTTTGAAGGTTATAATTATTTTTCTCCTGCTAAAATATTATAAATAATTTATTATAAATGCACAATATTAAAAGGAAAATTAACAAAAATATAGCAGAGGGTATTTAAAACATAGAGCTTTGTATGCAATCAAAGAAAACACTCTCAGCAAAAGTGGATTGCTTTCCTATGTTTTACATAAGCTTCCACATAACCACAAAGCAAAAAACTCTAGCAGCTTCATAAACATAAAGAGAGGGGAATTAGAGGATGCCATATATTAATCACCATTTCATAGAACTGGAAGAGAGGAAAGTGAAACAATGGAAACATAAAATGCAAAAAGTATACAAGAACTTGACATTAGTAAGCCTTCAAATTCATCAATGAAAAGTGACAGAATGGCTGATTTATGCTGTCTAAGACTCATTTCAGTTTTAAGGACATGCAATATACACAATAAAAGGGGTAAAATAATACTCCATACAGACTAAAATTAAAACTTTTAAATCTGTCATTATATTAGACATCATAGACATTAACTCAAACATGGTAATAAAACAGGGAAAGTCACATGATCATAATGGTGTGAAATAGTCAAAAATTTATGACAATGTAAATATGAACACTGAGCATTGAAGCACCTAGATATCAAAAATATTGACAAATATAGAGGGAAGAATAAACAATAAGAATAATAGAAGGGTACTTTAATTTCTCACTATTCTGAGTAAATAACTAAGATAGAAAATCAGCAATAAAACATTGAATTGAGCCCTGTATGCAATGAAATGAACCTAACAGACATAAATAGTGATTCCAACCAAAGTCTCCAAATGTACATTCTTATTAGCGCAAACAAAATATTATCTAGGATAAATATGACAGGATGCAAAACAAATCTTAGCGAATTTAATGAAATTGAAATAATACAAAGTATGTTTTTACCACAATGCTAGAAAACTGGAAATCAACCAAAGGAAACTAATTAAGGGGCCAAATACATGGAAATTAACAAAACACCCAGTGGGTCAAGAAAAATTCAAAAGGTGAACCAAAAGAAAATTGAAACAAATAAAAATAGAAACACAAAAACCCAAACCTGTGGAATGCTGCAAAAACAGTTCTCAGAGGGAGGCTTTTTAGCATTAAATGCATAGACTAATGAAAGAAATGTATCTTATAAAAAGCTGAAATTTACAACTCAAGAAACTAAAAGAGATGTGGAAAAACCAAGCCCAAAGTTATCATAAGGAAGGAAGTATATTATAGATCACAGCAGAACTAAAAATTGGAGATGAGAAAAAGAATAGAAAAGGTCAACAAAGTGAAAGTAATTTTTTACCGGGCCAGCATTTTGATATCAAAATCAGGACCATACAAGAATAAAATTCTAGACCAGAGAATTATGAATATAGATGCCAAAATGCTCAACCAAATGTTACCAAATCAACAGCACAATAAAAGTATGATACAGCATGATCAACTGGGCTTTATCCCCGATCAAGGAGGGACCCACATGTACAAATTGATTAATGTGAACCTCTTTTTAGTAAATGGAGGATAAAGATCATATAATCACCTTCAAACATAAAAACATTTTAAAACATGTGAAATGCACATACCTTCATGATAAAAACTCCACTGAACAAGTAGAATACCAAAGAAATATACTTCAACATAATAAATGTCATATATTTCATACTCACAAATAACAGCTTAATGGTGAAGGTACCATGATTATCTACTAAGAAGATAAAAGAAAACATACAAAAATTGGAAATATATTTTATGATCACAGAATGGCAGAATACTTAAAATATTAAAATGACTGTCTTACCCAAAGCAAAATTGGCTTAATATAATTCTTGTCAAAATTCCAATGATATTTTAAAGCAAACTGAAGCAAATAATACCAAGATGTATATGGAACAACAAAAGTCCTTGAAGAGGAAATAAATCCTTTGAAAAAAAGAAAAAGGTAGGATAATTACATTCCTTAACTTCCAATTATACAAAGTGTATTCACTAGGTATAGTTAATTTTAGATAAGGAAGCCTAGAGCATATGATAGAGAAAGTCCTTTCAACAAATGGTGTTGGAAGAATTGAAAACTACATGCAAAAACATAAAACTAGATCACTCTTTAATACTATCCACTAAAGTTAATTTGAAAGTATCTAAGGACTAGGACATAAGACCCATTATTATAAAATGCATACTAGACAACAAACTGATATAATACCATAAACTACTTTACATACCAGCAATTCAAAATTTCCATATGCATCTGAACAAATGGTACTGGGAAAATTAGACAGTCATGAGTGAAAAAATAAAACCAGAATATTTATAAGCACCATGTACAAAATTAACTCACAATTAGTCAATGACCAGTGTGCAGGATTTAACCACAAAATACATAAAGGATGTGTAGGAAAGAAGTACATGACAAAAACCTAGAGATGCTTTTGCAGAATTGACACCTACTTCAATGGAAACTAAAGTTAAGAAGTAGAACTACATGAAACAAAAAGTTCTGTCAGCAAAAGAAACCACAACTACAACAAAGGCAAACCACTTAATGGGAGAAGATATATATGAGACACAACATATATGAGACAAAAACTTACTCTCCAAAAATATATCAATAACTCATATACCTCAAGAACATAAACAACTTATTCACACATGGTCACAAGAGCTAAAAAGACACTTTCTAAAGAAGAAAAACAGATGACCTACAAATACATGAAACAACCAACATCATTCACCAACAGAGAACTGCAAATAACTGAAGCAAAAGGAACTTTATTATCTTTATTATTTTTTCTCCTCTGATCTTTTTAACTCCACTGCTTTTCTTTGATTTCTTTGATCAGTTGTGGTATTCTTCAGCTCTATGGCTTTGGTTTGGCACTATTTTACGTTTTCTCTTTGTTGAAATTTTACTTTGTTCTCTTGATTTCAGTTACCTCTTTAATTTAAACTTTATCTGATAAACCATTTACCAATGTTTATTAAGGTTGTTTTTCATGTCTTATCTCATTCTTTTATGAGGAACTCTATTCCTCTGCTTCTTCATTTTCCTTGATTGTCTGTGTTGGCTTTTGTGCATTAGATAAAATAGTCACCTCTTTTAGTCTTGAAGGATTTGTGCTATTTAAGAGATGACACTTATTCAGCTGGATCCTAACTCGTAATTGTCTCATACTTTTATAATTGTCCAAGAAGACTTCTTTGTTCTTAGTGACTCTTGAAAGTTGAGTGTGTCAAGACCTGTGAGTGTCACAAAGAAATTATCTTGTCAACACCTAGATGCAGAGTGACGAGAATCCAAACACTCATGAAGAATTTTTAAAGTGTTCAAATAAGCAACTTTCACGGAAAAACAGAGAAATGGTTGTTTCTGTTTATGCTTCTGCCCAAGCCCTGGAGTTGATATCCATTAATGACTGCTTCTTTGTATTTTATAGTCCTGTGGCCTAATGAATGAATATAACACTGGATAACAGAGTCAGGATATAAAGAATGTGTCCTCTGGACACCAATACAAAATGCAGGGCACCAAACATGTGCACATGAGCTTTCTGGGGAGATACTATTGACCTCAAGTGGAGTAAAAGGGAAGTATAAAGAGGTACTGTAATCTTTGGCTGTATCCACAGAGGACTGAAGGATAACCCTAGGTGATTGTTAAATCTAAAGCCAGATACTCATGTCACATCTTTTATAATAGGCATAAAGACCTTTTCCAGGAAAGACTGGGAGTTGGGTGTTTCTGATAGCTGCTTCTGTACTGAATCCTAGGGGATGGGATTTTAAGAAACATTTATACATCTGCTATAATCTTGAGTGTCTCATGGATATAAGACGAGTTGACTTTCAAAGCTTGGTTAAAAGCTGGGGTACTAGATGTGTTCAAACTCTCCACATTTCAGGCAGCAGATGCAACTAGTTGGTTCCTCCCAAGTGTATATTACAGTGTCAGGTGAGAGATTATAATATTGTGTTTTGCCTCTCCTACTGCATCATTGTGAGTATTTTCTTGTTTTTCAATGACTAGGAGACATTAATGTGGCTACTGAATTCTATCATGGAAAATTGCTCAGTGTGTAGCTTTGAATTTGGTGTATTCATGGTAAGAGATGAGTTCAGGAGCTTCCCATGTTGTCATCCTGAGCCAAAACTTCTCGGTCTTCCTTTTAATATTGACAGCAAAATATCAGCAGCCATTCACTGACAGAAGTCTGCCTAGATGTGAGATTCAGAAGCGTCTGAAAGGAATGCAAGAGGAGACTTTAGTAGTAAGTAAAGGGCATCCTTATGCATTGTGGAACTAGAAGGCTCTAGCAAACTGGTCCCAACACCTCTCAGCTAAGGTCGGGAAAACTTGGAGTTCTGGCTTTTGAAGACACCAATGTAGGAAAGAAGCAGTGTAGAAGCCCTACATTCCCAAATGAGAGATTTCAGCAAAAAAAATGAGCTTGTAAGTATTGGGAAAGTAATGTTAACATTGCCACTACTACCACCGTCCAAGGCAACAACATGGAAGTATGAACTAGACTGTGGTGATACTTGCAGTTGGAAAACGCAGTGGTGAGTAAGCGTCCAGCTAACTTGGCTGTGCAGAATATACTCAAAACTTGCTGCTTTCTGGTGGTACCCAAAATACTGAGATGAGACAATCATTATGGGGAGACAGGAATATATTGTTTATATGGCAAATAAAAATATCAAAAGGCATGAAAGGGATGCAGTCCTACTAACTGTGTTAGGACTATGAAAGGAAGCCTGACTATGAGACACTATGTGATAATCACCAAGATCACGCCACCTGTCCAGTGGGCTCCCAAAACCAGAAGTATTAATACATGTACTTACTTCCCACATGATCTTAAGTAAGACTCAAGAGTGAGCTCCAGTAAACAGTAAATACACTGAGACATTGAGACCAAAGTCTCTGATTAAGGGTAAAACCACAAACATGAACTATAGCTCCATTTTCTGGGAAACAAAAGTTTTCCAGGAGATTTTGAGGTGACTTCTAAGAAACAAGAACAATACAGTCTTAAAAATTCAACCATTATGGGGAGCATGAAGACTAGAGTAAGTGTATCCATACAAAGTTGAAGATAATATCAGACATAGTAGGATTAATGGAAAATATCTACTACCAAAAGACAAGTAGCAAATTCATGAGGAGGTTCTGCTACATCAAATGTAAGAGCAGTAGAACTCCAGTGAACACAAAGAATTAAGGAAATTATTATCATCAAAAAAGAAAATAACCCTCTAGTAAATAAGCACATAAAAACATACTTTTGCAATCAGCTGACTAATAATTGCAGATAGTTGTATTAAAGAAACTAAATGAGATACAAGAAAACAAATGAAAAATCAGTTAAATAAGAAAGTAATACATGAACAAAAGGGAATAGTTTCCAAAAAGCTAGAAATGATTTAAAAAAGACAAGTGTAAATTCTGGAGTTATAGAATTTAATGACTGAAATGAAATAAAAAAAAACAATAAAGAGCATCTGTAATACATTAGACCAAACAAAAATATAATTAGTGATCTGGAAAATAAAATCTTTGAAATATCCCAGTCAGAGATGAAAGAAAACAATTATGAAATAGTGAAGTGTTATGTGATCTATGTGAACCAAGAAACCTATGGATAATAAAATGATTGGACTTTCAAAACGAGTATAAGGGAGAAAGGAGAGAAAAAATATTTAAATAAATAATAACTAAGAACTTAATGAAACTTCCCATATACTCAAAAACATTAAAGTTTATGTTAATAGACTGACACATTATCTTAACAACAAGTATCCAAGACAAGTATATCCAAGATACAGTATAATGAAAATGTCAAAAGCTAAAGACAAAGTATGAATCCTAAGAGCAGAAAGAGAAAAAGTTACCTACAAAAGAATCCTTACTGTGCCACTAGCAGTTTTCTCTGCTGATAGCCTAACTCAGAAGACAGTGGAATAACATATCAAGAGAATTGAAAGAAAAATATTGCCAGCTAAGAATACTCTGACTGAAAAAAGTTATCCCTCAGATACAAAGGAGAACTAAAGACTCTTCGAGACACCCCAAAGCTAATGATATTAATCACTATTTGTATCTGACTGTCAAGAAAAATGCTGCAAGGATATTATCAAGTTAAAATAAAAAGATGATAACTAATAATATGAACATATATAAAAATCTACAATATGCTGATAGGGGTCTAGTTTAGAAAAACATTCTGTAATAGGACAGTGTTAAAAACTAAACAAAAGTGTAATCATAGTTTAGCTCCTATAATTTGTTCATATACACACAATATTAAAAATTACATTGTGATATCAAAATACAGAAGTGGCAATAAAATGGTAGAGCTTTGCATGAGATGAAGCTAAATGGTATCAGCATAAAAAGTATATTTATACATAAGAAAGTTTATGTAAGTCTCATGGAAACCACAAAGCAAAAACATACAGTAGAGTCACAGTAAAAAAGAAAAGATTAGGAATTCAAAGATGGCATCTATGGGGAGTGGGCACTGAGATGCTGCACAGGTTAAAAAAAATTTTCAGAGCCAACACAGAAAAAAGGGATTTTCCTGCTTCAGCATCAGCCAGAACAACTTGGAGAATAGAAGAAGTTGAACAGCCAGCTCTACATGTAGGTGTGAGGCGCAGGGATCTAACGGAGAATACAGCAGCAAAGAGAAGCCCCCAGAAAGGAGAATTTCACGATGTGGATGCCATCTGCCTTCCCTGACCAAAGCCTAGTATAGGCTTGTACTAGCCTAGGTGTATCAGATTGCACCATCTAAGTTATTATAAGTACTCTATGATGTTTGAACAATGACAAAATTGTATGACAAATGTATGCAGGGTCTCAGAGTTATCATGCACACCCATGTTCATTTCAACATATTCACAATGACCAAGGTATAGAAACAATCTAAGTGTCTAGACAGATAAATTTTAAAAAAGTGATATCTGTTTGTATATATGCACACACGCACGCACACACACATATATAATGTCTATATACTTAGTGGAATATAATTCAGACATAAAAAGAAGGAAATATGCCATTTTTGTCAACATGGATGAATGTGGAGGACATTTTTCTTATGAAATAAACTAGATACAAATACTAATGATCTCACTTATATGTAGGATATGAAAAAAATTAAACTCACGGAACCAGAGAGTTGAATGGTGATTGTCAAGGGATGGAGGCTGGGAAAAGTTGGGAGATAACGGTCGAAGGTTTCAGTCTTTTCATTATAAGATAAATTCTGACTAATATACAACATGTGACTATAATTAATAATCCAGTATTATATACTTAAAAACACCCTGGATATTAAAAAAGGAAAGAGATAGTAAAGTACATAGAGAGGTGACAGAGGGAGACGGGGTAGGAGGAATGTATAGAATCATAGTCCTAATCTCAGAAGTGAAGCCCTGTCACTTTTATTCTATTCTATTTGGTAGATGCAAATCCCTAACAAGTTCAAACATAAAGAAGGGGATTGTACAAGGACATGATTACCAGGAGGAGGATTTATTCAAAGCCGCCTTAGAAGCTGGCAACCCCACGACCCAAAAGTCCATCAGTGGTGATGCATATGCATGGAATACCATCCAGCAATATAAAGGAGCAAAATACTGATGTTCACAACAACATGGATACATTTTTCAAACACTGATGATTCATGAAAGAAGTTAGACGCAAATGATCCCATTTGCCTGAAATTCTAGAAAATGAAAACTAATCTACATTGAACGCTCTATCACTGCCAATGACCTGTGGATCAAGGAGGGCTGAAAGGTCAAAGAGTACCAGGAAACACTTAGTGGTGAAGAAAATTAAATACTGATTGTGATGGAGGACACATATATATATTTGTCAAAATTCATCAAATTGTATACAAATTATACCTCAATAAAACTGATCTAAAAAGAAAAAAGAATAGCACCACAGAAAGTAACCATTAACAAAGATAGAAAAACAGAAGAAATACAAACAATGGAAACACAAAACTGTCAGAAATCAGTTAACAATTTGGCATTAGTAAGATAAGATATCAATAATTACTCTAAATGTAAATATACTAAACTCACCTATCTAAAGACACGAAGTGGAGTTGGTTCTAAGATGGCAAACTGTTAAGATCTCAGAATCCCTCCTATCCACAGAACAACCAGAAAACATCTATTTAGCTACCATAATCAGTGAAAAGAAACAGGAGCTGCATCTACACAGATCACAAGAGCATATTCCTCCATAAAATGTAGGCAAAACTAATTGCTCAGTGCCACATCACTGTTTCCAAACTCTGAATAATGGGAAAATCCAAGTTATGGGGAAAAAATGATCAGAGACAACATGCCCCCAGAGTTAGAGGACTCTCTCCAGCAAAAGTGAAAGCAAACACCCAAGTAAATGAAGACAGAGCTTCTGAAAGAGCCCACACAGAAGATCACTATCATGGAAAGTCCCTGGGGGAAAACACCTGCTTTTTACATCATCAGTGCTCTGGTGCTGTAATAACCACCCCACTGAAATCCCACCCTCAGGCCTGAGGGTGTGATGCCTCCTCCTACTGGTGCAGTAGCTTTGGTTTGACTCCCAGAAGGGAGGAACCTACGACAACTTCCATCTATCTCCAAGCAGTGGGTTGAGTTAGAACTGCAGTGTGCTTACAGATTGTGAGCCCCTAACTCTCACTTTGCTCCCTGTGAACTTGAACATTAAGACCTGTGACACTGGGAAAAAGATCTGTATCCCTGACACCAACTCCAATTCTGTACTATTGGGTCTCAACACAGAGTCCACCTTAGAGTTTCAACAAATCTAACCAGTGATAGTATCATACAACTAATGAAAATCTGATATTCAAACCAAGGTAGAGTCCTATTCTGTGAAATTAAACATCTTAACACAAGGCCTTTACTTAAGAGAAGTCTAACCTAAAGAAATAAGCCCAGGATACTAAACAAATTGAATGCACAGTGAAATACACATGGAATTATGGATATAAATAAAACTCAAGGCAATATCTGAATGCAACAGAGCCATGCAAACTACCTGAGGAAGACTTTAGGGTAACAGTTGTAACCAAACTCACTGAAATCAGGAAAACAATGCAGAAACTAAAAGAGAACCACAGCAAAGAGAGAGAGCATCTGAGAAGACATGATGCAGATCAAAACAGAAGTCAAGACCTAAAAAACACAATAGTTGAAGTGAAGAATTAAATAGAGGGTCTCAACTATAGGCTGAAAGAAGCCTCCAATAGGATCGGTGAGTTGTCAGTTTGTGAGGTCTTTCTATCACCATTTTGAAAGGGGTACATATGGCAAAGGCTTAATTATTTGATATGTTCTGATAATAGGTTTATACTTTTATGTTAGCCATGATAAGGACTGTATTAACTTAATCCTTAAAACTGAATAGATTCTTAGGCAGTTTTAAAGATATAACACCTGTAGCACAGAATTTGGGTGCTATAGTGAAGCAATGGAGACCATGATTCTGGTCAGAATAATTTTTGTTCCATTGTCACATTTTGTGTGATTGAAGATTGATTGCTGCTAAGGTGGAAAATATGTGGCAGACCTCAATATGCCCAAAGGTTCTGTGCATAACATAAGTATAATAATCTCATCATCAATCATCACAGAGTAATGGAAAAATTACCTCTCTAATAGACCTTGTACAGTATAAAGTGTTATATAGATACTCATGCAATATTCATGAAATTGAGTCCATAAATTATTGTCTGAAGGAAATAACTCTTTTAAATGTGTTTGAAATTATCTGTGGTTGAAAGTTGCCTTTCCATGTACCCTTCATTCAGATGACTCTTTTGCTTTCTTATTGCACTTCAAACCTATAATG
This sequence comes from Solenodon paradoxus, assembly GCA_004363575.1. Classification (NCBI taxonomy): domain Eukaryota; kingdom Metazoa; phylum Chordata; class Mammalia; order Eulipotyphla; family Solenodontidae; genus Solenodon; species Solenodon paradoxus. The sequence goes on from RJWH01005864.1 coordinate 62,804, forward strand.
CCAGGGAGGCTCACATCTCTTGAACTCCAGTCCTGACTCGGCACCACAGAACAACCATGCTTTATGGAATCATTTACAGTCCCTTAGACAATACCAAGGAGCATGCTCCAGGTTTACCTATGGCCAGAAATTGATGACTTTGACTATTCTAACTGGAGAATCTATCCAACCTTGAATTTAAGAGAGCCCCTTTGTTCTTGTATTCATATCTGCCATCTAATTTTTGCAATTCACTTCACAAGGAGGCTCAAGGGATAAGAAGGATGAAGCAAGGTTATTTGGAAGAATATTCAAGCTTTTTTCCCTTTCCTCTCCTCTCCTCTCAATCTTTATCTTTCTCTGTCACTCACACTGTCATTCTGCCTCTATTTAAGTTATAAAGTGTTATTTTAAAAACTATTCATATTTTTCACATATTTAACTTGCACATTATTTTATTGAAGTACAATAAATTCTTGACAATTAAATATAAGGAAAAAATAAAGTTGGTAAAGAAAAGAACAGTCTGTGTGACATCGCATGTTCCTGTCACTTTCTGTATATAATACCTATCAGTACCCCTATTCTCAAAACATGTGATTTCATCTACCTGTGAATAATTATGAAAACAGCCTTTTGAAACAAGCATTAATGCTGATTACAATGGCTTTGACAATTTTGGTGGGACTTGAACATAGTGGCACCAGCAATGATGAAAACTAGGTTATTATTTATTCTCTTTAATCTAGCTATTCTTGTACCTATAGTGGGCTCCTTGCAAATTCTTACCCCTACGTTCCTTACAGGATTAATAATACCTTCCCCAATATTATTATTACTGAGGCAAATGTGCAGTCTTCTTCATGGTCCTCTTGAGAGCATCTTTAATCTCCTCTTTTTCCTTTTTGGGACCAGTCCAGGAAAGGCATGCAGTAAATCTTTACGAGAAATGATAATAAGCCAGAATAATATTTTTGCAAAAGGAAATGTTACTGGCTTAGCAGTGCTATAGCTGTTATTCTATCTAGGTGACTATTAGACCATCTCCCAACACAAATACATTTCAATTCAGACAAACTCAAACTAGAAAGAAAATCATAAGAAGTTTTCAGATGTGGAAAAGAGCTGTCAAATATAGCCTGGGAAAAAGTAAGTCTTGGAAATTTCCCTGGAGAAGGGCTTTGAGAGGAATGGAATAAACTTTGACTATAAACTGTGAATATTTATCAACAATAGCCATTAAGAGTGTCTTCCTTCTGCTCAACAATTTTTTAGTCACCTATTTCCAAAAACAAATAAAGGAGAAAACCCTTATAGAAGTATTAAATTATGCCCTGACAGGCAAAGTCAAAGTCAGATAATTATTTTCCTAAAATCAACAGTAGCCATTAAGAGTGTCTTACTTCAACTCGGTCATTTCTTCATGGTGTACCATACTAAGTAGCTCAAATGAGTGAAGTAATTAAATGCAAAAGAAAATCAATACATATGCCATCAATATGGAAGGAGAAATGACAGTAGACAGAATATGCATTTACCAGCCCAGACTTAGATTGGTTCTGTCCACAATGAGACTGGAGGGAAAACTTTGTGAGAAGAGAGCAGAAATTTACATCTTCATTGTTATCATTTATCATTACCAAAACCAACAATCATGACAACAAAAAACTCCTTGAATAGCGTTAATGTAGTCTGTTTCCCTTTGTGATAATCACAGTAATAATATCCATTTATTCAATATGATCACCTTAAGCCTGCTGTCTTACCTATTAAACCTTCAGATTTTTTTGAAAATTGTCTCCATATTCATTTCATCACCTCTGGAATTCAATTAGATATGTTGTATCTTCTCTATATTCCACATCACTGAAGCATTCATTATTTGATATAGATACTGTGTGTTCTTTTTATTTTTTACAGATTTCTCTGTAAAATAAATTTATTCTATCATGTTTTATTAATTGCTTAAGTAAGTAATTGAATTATAAGTATTTGCATATTTTTATCTTAGAAGTTCAATTTTATCATTTTTGTAGAGGGATAGTTTTGATAGTCTCATTCTTAAACCATAATTTCTACAGTGTCTTTATTTAAACATTTAAAGTATCAATATTTAAGTTGCATTATTTGATCATTTAAACGCATTGCAAATTTGATTCTATAATTTGATATTTTTGCTGCATCTTGCTCTTAGTGCCCTCTTTATTCATATATTTACTGGTTTTCCTTTTTAATAATTTTATTTCTTTTGTTTGCATTGCTTTATGCATTTTAAGACACTGAATTCACACCTTAGTCTGTGCATTTTACACCACACCCACCAACAGAATTCCTGTGGTATTACCACTTCTACCCTCCATTCTTTCCTCCCTGCCCCAACTCCCTGGTAGCCATAGTTGTGTGTCCTGTGACTTTTGTGGAGATTTGTCTGTTTATTTTTTTCTTTATATTCCATATATTAATGTCTTTTAGTTCTCAGTAAGATACATTTTTCTTTTTGCTTACCATAATTACATCCAGACCTATCCAGCTTGTTGCAAAAGGCATATTTTTAAACAACTGACTATAATTCCATTGAGTATACAAACTACAGTTTCCTTATCTAGTCATATGTTGATTGGATAGCTCTTCAGTCAGTCTGGGATTTTCTTTAATAAATTTGTATTTCTTTAAAATGTATGTTTCATTGATACTTGAATTTAAAGTATTTTCTCTAATAATGTATTCATATTATTGCAGCAGATAACTTGGAAACAAACAATCGAGAATTCCTTTAAACAAATATTTCAACTTGAAGTACTTTGTGGTTACAGCAGTGATATCCTTTAGAAATTGGTTTACATTATCGGGGATAGGCATTGGCATCACCATGGCAGCAAAATACATTACTTCTTTTTGTCCCACTCTGTAGTATGAATTGGACATCTCTATGAATAGAATTGCTTTTGTATGGTGTGGTATTCAGTAGTGGTCCACCCTCATACAGGAGGGGAAAAGCAATGAGTGAGTGACCAGCCACCCGAGTTCTGCAGGATGTAGCTAAAGAAACTCATTTCTCTCCAAGAGACCTCTACTACTGAGGGATAATCCATACTGGAGAGAGAGAGGAAATCATTTAAAAAACTGACTAAATTATAAAGGGCATTAAAGGGGCACAGTTTCTGTTGACTGAACTCAAAATTTCAGTTGGAAATTCATTCATGAGCCTCTAGAAACACACTATGCAAGGATCTCTCCAACACATTCACACACACCCAATCCCCAGTGTTAAACACAGATGTCTACCCATTGTGCCATGTGCTCTCGGTCAGTAGCTACCCTGATGAATGCTAGTAGGCAGAGAACATATGTGCTAAAGAATTCTTGAGATTTTTAATACAGAGTGTAAAAAAGACAGCATAGCTATACAATAAGTTTATAGACGTGGAAAAGAAAATGCCTCTGAAAATTTGGTTAGAACCTGTATTTTCAGGGAGAAAATAAAAGAAATGTGGTCATGGAGCTGGGTAGACTGCCATTGGGTGCTAGGGCTTGAGTTCTACTCGGTTTCCTGTGACATCGCCATGATGAGAGAAAATGAATAAGTCCTATTTAATGTTGAATGATAAAGTGTTACAGAGTCATCAGATCTATCATACTGTAGATGAAGGTATATGGTAGACAGCAGAAATTCATTTATGATTTGACACTGGGGTTCTGAGATGCACCAGATATTTCAGTAGAGGATTCTATGGAGAGAGGTCACGGACCAGATATCCCGATGCCCAGGCCCATTGAAGTC